>JALIGW010000009.1:23466265-23633765 GCA_023053685.1 Diadophis punctatus similis | reverse complement strand
ATGGATAGTAATAGTTCATTAGATCAATGAAAAGAATGTGTCCAAAGTGAGTGAAGCACTCTGAGTCATCCTTTTTTTCTCTTTCAGACTGTTTTTTCTCTTTTCCAAGTTAATTGGAATATCTGAGTTAATTTTTGGTAAATTACTTTTCAAATTAAGTCAAGGATTGCTTGTCCAGTGTTTTTGAGAAGATGTATATGATAGGAAGAAATAATGTAAGCCCTTCTTGTCAGAATCCTCCTTCCAAGGGTTCCTTTGTCAAAGGTTGAAACCAGTGGTGAAATGCTCCCGGTTCGCTTTTACCTGTTGGTTGTCGGAGAACCAATCACAAAGGCAGAGCGATGCTCCATCCACCCACCGGGACACCGCCATTTGAGTTCTTTTACCCTCTGCGCATGCACAGAGCATTCTGTGCATGCGCATAGGGTAAAAGAACTCAAATGGTGGTGTCCCGGCGGATGGGTGGAGTGTCGTGCTGCCTTTGCGATCGGTTCTCCGACGACGGACAAGTAAAAGCGAACCAGGAGCATTTCACTCTGGCTGAAACATGCTGTCCCCAGTCAGGCTGAATCTTCTGATCCCCTCCAATAAGTCCAGCTGGGTTCTTACCCTTTAACTTTTTCCACATAATACCGTAGTCCATCTCTAGGAAAAAAGAAAGAAAGGTTCTTCTGATCTTCCTAAAAGCCTAGAAATATAGAACTTAATCCTGAAATCCAAGAAATAGCTATGCAACCCAGGGGTGAAATTCAAAATTTTCCCCTACCGGTTCTGTGGGCATGGTTTGATGGGCATGGCAGGGGAAGGTTACTGCAAAATCTCCATTCCCTCCCCACTCCTGGGGAAAGGATATTGCAAAATCTCCATTCCCTCCCCACTCCTGGGGAAAGGATATTGCAAAATCTCCATTCCCTCCCCACTCTGGGGCCAGCCACAGGTGGTGTTTGCCGGTTCTTCGAACTACTCAAAATTTCCGCTACCGGTTCTCCAGAACCTGTCAAAACCTGCTGAATTTCACCCCTGACCCAACCTGTTAGTCTTACAGGGAGGCTAACTGGAGAGAGCATCCAAGTTTGGATACTTTATAGGCAGGGCTTCCTTGTTCCTTCTTTTCTTCCATTCTTTTTTTTCCTGCACATTCCCAATTTTTAGACTATAGGGGATAAGTGAAAGCCAGGCTCTTTGAAGATATTGATTGTTCCTTTGCCCAATTAAGGGTAATGCTCCACATATGATGTCCTGAAAGTAGCTCACAATAAGACATTATCTAATTTTCTAAACCAGGGGTCCCCAAACTTGGCAACTTTAAGACTTGTGGACTTCAACTCCCAGAATTCTCCAGCTAGCTATGTTAAAGTTGCCAAGTTTGAAGACCTCTGATATAAACCCACCTTCCTAAAAACCTTTGCTAATGCATAGTTTAGTTTTCACCAATTATACCTTTGTATAAGTGGACTTACATAGAAAGGGATTTTGGGGAGAAACAAAACCTGGATTCCATCTATTCCAATCGCTCAGCATGGAGAGAGTTGATCAGTTTATAAGTTGGGTGTCTAAAAAACAGGCTGTTTTAATAAAACACCCTGTTTCCACAAATAGGGTTGGGGATGGGGAGTGGGAGTACTGTAGGCATATGACACATTTACAGTGATTGATATCTTGTACTGCAATATGGATTCTCACTTCCCAGGATGGGAGGTGCTGCTGGTACCTGGACTTGGAACGTTGAACCAGAAAAGTTGTGGGGCAAACACTTGCAAGTTGTTCTTGTTCTAAGACCAGGCTGTCAGTGTAAATATCTTTTTCTCATAGGTTTTCTTATCTCCAAATATTATATCTGTGTTCTACACCACAGACCAAAGTAATCTAGCTGAAGGCCTTATCTAAGTTTATGATTCCCTTGCCTGGAATTTATACACTACTTTTGGGACACTATGATGGAGCCCAGAATCAGCCTGAAAGAATGCCCTGGGTCTGCTGGGTTTTGCCAAAATCTAAAACCTCATCCTATGCATCAGACCAACCTTTAGACACTTGGTCACATTGTAGGCACAAACATATAAGCAATTTGTAGGTCAACTAGAACTGGAAGAACCAGTTCTTCGAGTCAAGACTGTTACAGTATCTCTTTAACTGAACCCAGTTGGTATGTTAGTTAGTCTGTTAATTAAACATCTCCTCCTCTAAAGCTGAAAAAGTTATTTCAGGCTTCTTAGGAAAGCAGACTGCAGTGCCCAGTCTGTTTCATTCTTTATTATCCTATCTAACCAAGATTTGATAATTTGTTGACATAGCAACGTATAGCCAGATTACTTCCAGGTAATGGATTGGTGGGCTTGTTTTTTTGTCCATGAGAGCTGGATAAAGGGTAGAACTGTCCTCTTGTCTTTTTGTTACCAGTCATGACCTTTTCCTCTAAGGTTACTCTAAGTATTTATGCTGGCCATCAAAATGTATTTCCACTCTATTAGAGTAAGGAACAAAACACTACCCTGCTACTTCCTTAACCTGCCCTATTTTAATGATGCACCAAAAAAGCAAAATCTCTGAATAACATAGGATTGAAAATGTGTAAATTGGTTGGAAGCAGAGGTGGGTTCCTCCCGGTTCGGACCGATTCACCCGAACTGGTAGCAACCCGCTGGTGATGTCACAGTGACATTACGGAACCAGTTCTGTTGATGCCGGTCCGTGGACGCCACTATCTTTTTTTTGGAATTTTTTTCCGGGGTTTTTTTCTGAGCATGCGCAGAAGCCGAGTTTTGGCACTGCGCATGCAGCACCATCATGTTTTTGGCTTTTGGGGGGGGGATTTTTTTGGATTTTTCAGCATTGCGCATGCCACACGGCGCAGGAGGAAGTGAACTGGCAGCGAGCCACCCCTGGCTGGAAGGGTCTACAATTTGGAACAAACACTAGTAACACTTAGGACAGAGCTACTTTCCAGAACTGATATCCAAAAGTGACAGTCAACAATGATCATAATAAGTATTTCAGAAAAATGGGTGGCTCTGGAATTTCTCTTTTGCATTCTACTTTTAGTTTAACTATTGCCATTTTTGTGAGCATATGTGTTCTTTGCAGTGTGGTAAAATGAATCTACATTACATGGGTTTCTTACACCTGATAGTCTTGAATCATATGTGCAAGTGACACTTCCTGGAATCCATAAAAGCATTCCTGAGATTCATAAAGGAAGAAGGCAGGATATAACAGTGAGAGATAGCATCATAAACGAAACTGTAGAATAAATTGGGCAGATGACACTTAAATGCAAGCTGACCAAATCTGAACAGTTAATTCTCAGTATGCTTACTGATTTTTTTGTCTGCATCTCCCTCACACTCAAATATACAGAACAAGTGTACAGAATGTAAAACGTGACACATTCTCACATCTGGTTTGCTGAGCTTGTTCATTCTTAGTATTGGTTTTAAGTTAATTTCCGTTCTCTGTCTATACTGTCTGGTTTATGGTCATTCTCATATTAATTAAGATTTTCTAAATAACACTCCAATTTTTTAAAAAAATATTGTTTTATATATTTTAAGGTTTGTACAGAGCAAAATTCATTGACCAAGTTTCTGATTGTTCTATAGATTTTGCATGATTTTGATTCCTTTGCATATTAATCTTTTCTAAATCTAATTGTGTTCATAATTTATATCATAGCCTGTCTAGTGGCAATACATGGCATGTATTGCCACTAGGCATGAATCATGGCATAGCTCATTTTTCCAAAAAATATTGAGCTACTTTCTTGTAAACAAATCTACTACTAAAGTTATAAAATGATAATCTATTGTTCTACCATAAATATTAATGCACATTTCAACTGAAGAAAAATGCAATTATTTATACATTTACAAAGTCATTTATAGCATTTTCTTGCTGTGATCCATACAAAAACACCTGCAAGATAGTTCAGTATATTAAGACCACAAAATACTTATTTGTACAATAGGCTTATATATTATTAGCCATGAATTTTACCTCATTAAGTCTTGTATTTTTCTGGATTTGTAAAGGTAAAGGTCAAAGTAAAGGTTCCCCTTGCACATATGTGCTAGTCGTTCCCGACTCTAGGGGATGGTGCTCATTTCCGTTTCAAAGCTGAAGAGCCAGCACTGTCCGAAGACATTCTCCGTTGTCATGTGGCCGGCATGACTAAACGCCGAAGGCACACGGAACACTATTACCTTCCCACCAAAGGTGGTCCCTATTTTTCTACTTGCATTTTTACATGCTTTCGAACTGCTAGGTTGGCAGAAGCTGGGACAAGTAACTGGAGCTCACTCCATTATGCAGCGCTAGGGATTCGAACCGCCAAACTGCCGATCTTTCTGATCGACAAGCTCAGCGCCTTAGCCACTGAGCCACCGCGTCCCTCTGGCTTTGTATGACACACTAAATAATAAATGTCCACATAGGCTGTGTTCACTCAACACATAAGGCTAAAATTGACCTGCCTAATTGGTATTCAATGTGTGGCCTTCCAAAGCCAGAGATTCACTCGGATGACATAAAATAGTTCACAGCAAAAGGAAAACTTTTTTCAGTGATATTTTGCTTCGCAAGTAAATGGCTTAAACAGGTGCATACTACATTGGAAATTGCCAAGTTTTCAGTGTATTAGAAAGGTGCAGGAAAGTATAGCAAAAAAATAATAATGTTGGAGAGCAGTATCCATTCCTCTCGCAGGGGTGGCCAAATTATGGTTCTTTGAGGACCTGTGGACTTCAACTCCCAGAATTCCTGAGCTAGCCATGCATGCATGGCTGGCTCAGGAATTCTGGGAGTTGAAGTCCACAGGTCCTCAAAGAACCATAGTTTGGCCACCCCTGCTCTAGAGGTTTCTGTACTGTACTACCTGTGATTTACACTTGAGCTTTACATATTCCTCCCATTTAAAAAATTGCAATGAACAGTGTCCCATTACTGATGATGCACCTACAGTAGGTGTTTCCCCCTCTTCAGATTTATTCTGTGCAGATTGAGCAGCTGGGGTGGGAAGAAAGAAAGCATTAGCAGCCAGTCTTCCCTGACTTTGAATTATAGTGATATACCCAAGAATTATGCTATCAATCTGTCTGTTTAAATGCAAAGGGTGCTTTTCTTCAAGAGAAACCAATAATCCACTCCTGTCCACAAGAAAGAATGGATGAAATAGTGGAGTTCATATGCAACTTCATTTGAGAAAGGGGGGGGGGCAATCAGCTGAATATCCCCATTACACCCTTCCACAATTATCCCTCAAAGGTTGCAATTAGCATAAATTAACAAAATAGTCAGGTCAAAGCCAGATGGATTTTACTACTTACTTTTAACCAAGATTTAGGGTGTTTTCCAGACTGGCATGTTAATTGGGGATTATGGGAGCCGTAATTCAACACAGTAAAAGTGCACATTTCCCTTTGCAATGACCTTTTCCAAAGACAAAATAATGTTAATTATCATAGTCTTCTCTCTGGTTTTTGGTACCGACTAGAATGGTTTCTTTCTGGATAAGCTATCTAGGTTAAATGTAAGAATCTTGACAATGGCTCCTCGGCTGCTTAAATTCCATTTTTAGAAAAGGATGCTGGAAGACCTCAGATGGTTATTTAACCTCTTAGGAATCTGATATTATTAAGATTCTGTTCCTTCTTCTATTTCATATCAATTTTAAAAACTGTTGGGAAGTTCAGCTAGAGATTTGGTTTGAGGTACCTCCTCCTCCTTCCAACCAATACTATAACATGGGAATGGGTTGGAAAAAGCAAGCAAAAAAATATAATCCAGATAAGATGGATCACTACTGAGTGATGTCCTCTTTCAAATAGAGTTAGTCTAAAGAAGAAATGGGTAAGCAACCTTACACTTGCCCAATTATTTGGAATTTATGAGTAGAGTCTATCCCATAGACCAGGGGTGGCCAAACTATGGTTCTTTGAGGACCTGTGGACTTCAACTCCCAGAATTCCTGAGCTAGCTATGCATGCATGGCTGGCTCAGGAATTCTGGGAGTTGAAATCCACAGATCCTCAAAGAACCATAGTTTGGCCACCCCTGTCATAGACATTTAGAATGTTGCCTGCCCATACCCATGGCAAACTGAATCATGATTTATTCTGCTTTGTTACTTTTCAAGATTCCCATAACACACCACATTTAACTATATAGGATGGGTTCTTACCTGATAGACTAGTTCATGTTCAGTGCACCAGCAGTGCACAGCTATTCTCTAGATTTCTGAAAAAGAGTTCTTGATTTTAATCTCGCTCAAGGATCATGATATGGAGCTCTTGCCTCACAATCAGGAGGTTGTGAGTTCGATCCTAGGTAGAGGCAGATGTAGGGTCTCCTGCTTGGGGGTTGGACTAGATGACCTGCAAGGTCCCTTCCAACTCTGTTAAATCTGTCATAACAGAAACATCATTGTTTTCTTATTGCTGTTGCAACAATTTTGCTCAGGTTTCCCAGAACAGGAGGAGGTTTTAATATCTTCATCCAAGTGATCTTGATTAAGTTTGCTGAAACAGTAACTTGTTCCCCACCATCCAGCTATGGAGTGGAGAAAACATGGGTAGAATTCCTCGGGGCTCCTCAGCTATAGAGAAAACAGATGGGGGCTGAATGGAGTTCAAGAGTTGTTGCAGATCACTGTACTCTAATGAATCAATTTTGTTGAAATTTGAAGTGCTTTTTATCTGCTTTAGGTCAGGGGTGGGTTCCACTTACCTTCGCCACCAGTTCACATCGCGATGTTTTGCATGCGCGCGCAAGTCCCCTTGTGCAATTTTGCTTCCGCACATGCTCAGAAGCAGGAATCAGCCCGAAACACAGCTGAGGAGCTGATCATCTGTCCTTCGGGCGAAGAAATAAAGGTCAGTATTAACCCACGGGCAGGTGGGCCCTTTTTCAAACAGCGGAAGGGGAAAAATTTGCAAAAAAAAAAAACCCAAAAAAGATGGCGGAGCGCAAAGACTGGCACCGACAGTGACATCACCAGCGGGTTGCTACCGGTTCTGGCAATCTGGTCCAGGAGGAACTCACCCCTGCTTTAGATATTTCCCACAGTACCTACATGACACTTTGTCCTTCTCCTGTTACTGAGAAGTAAGATAAAGGTAAATATTTCCCCTGTCCGATCATTTCCGACTCATCTCTGTTTCTTAGCCAAGGGATCCAGTGTTTTTTGAAGACATTTCTATGATCATGTGACATAGCTATACGCTAAAGTGCACGGAATGCTGATACCTTCTCACCGAACTGGTACTTATTTATCTACTCACAGTTGCATGCTTTCGAACTGCTAGCTGGGGCAAGAAACAAAGCTCACCCCATTGCACAGGGCTTGGATCTCGAACCCCAGCTGTTAGCTTTCCAGCTGACAAGCTCAGCGTCTTTAGCCATGGAGCCATTGCACCTCCTTACTGAGAAAAAGTATCTTCTAATTCAACAACATTGATTCAGGAGATGACCAGTCTGCAGACCTACTTTAAAATGTGGGTTAATCTTTGAAAGCTTATACAGTTAGGAAACAAGCACTTTCTCTCATAACCACTCATAGAGACCTAACCAGATTTTCAGATACTTTTCTTGGAGTAAGTAAGATAAGTAACCCCCTGAAAGTAAGGTGGTCCATCAACTTAGTAAGATAAGTAACCATTTAGATATAAGTAATCACCTGTAATTGCCTTTCCTAGGAAGGACATCTTTGTGGTTTTGGAACATTTAAAAACCTTTTGTTCACCCAGGGCTTTAAATTAATTTCTGTAGTATGACCATTAAAAAAATTGATCTTTAAATATTATGGCTGAAATAGATTTTATTTTCTATGGCCCTTTTTATTATGTTTTCAAAAGGTTTAAGTCTGTATTTTTTATTGTCACATAGTGAAGTTTATTTTGGGGATAGCATACAAATATCGTTCAGTAAACAGTTCCTAAGGGCCCAAATAGGAACAGAAATGGACAATTTCAGCTGCTTTATTAGTGTTAAGAAACAACTGGATTTAGGGTGATAGAAGTAAAGCATATAATGGTGGGGGGGAGGAACACTTAGATTCTGGCACTTTGATTGACTTTTTCCTAACTGAGCCAAACTGAGCCATCTGGAAAAACATAGCAGAGGTAATTAATCCACATCAAAGCAGAGAGACTTTACCTAATTCCTCTGTCTGGCAAATAGCAGGAAGGCCGTCTTTTAAATAAAATAGAATGCTTCTTCCTTCAACTCCAGCCATCAAAATCCTGCTCTCAAGGGGTCTCCCCCACTCCCCTTCGCCTGGTTGATTGTCTATCAAAACAAATAAGTAGGATATTGTTACTCTTGGTATCTTGGAGTATAGGTCAAGTATATGGACTATATACGGTTTGCCAATTTGGTCTAGTGGTTAAGGCACCAGGCAAGAAAGCCAGAGTCCTAAACCCTCCTTAGCTGGGGTCTTTGGTCTCTCTCAGCCCAATTCACCTTATAGGATTGTTGTGGGGAAAATAAGACAAGGAAGGTGTGTTTGATATGTTCGCCACCTTGAGTCATTTGTAAAAATAATAAAGGCAGCATATGTAAATAAACTAGCCAAAACATAATATACATAATCCTTGATTTACAACTTCAGTTGGAAATATTGTCAAGCAAGGTGGTTGAAAAGTAAGTCGCACCTAATTTTATGACATTATTTGCCATGGTTATTATATGAATCACTGCAGCTGTTAAGTAAATGACATGGTTTTTAAGTGAATCTACTTTCCCCCCACTAACTTTGCTTGTCAGAAGTTAGCTGAAGAGGTCACAAGTCACATATGATCCCAGAATTCTTCAACTGTTCTAAATATGACAGATGCCAAATGCCCAAATTTTGATCTCATGACCTGGGGATGCTATGATGATGGTGAGAGAGAGGACACATTTTAAGTCACATTTTTAAGTGCTGTTGTAACCTTCAATGTTCATTAAATGAATGATTGTAAGTTGAGGGCTACTTATAGAGCTGGGAACTGGTATAACTGGACCTAGGCTAGCCATTCCAACTATATCTAGGCTGCCAAACTCCTAATGAGACTTTGTTGTTAGTTGCAAAGTCGTGTTCGACACATCGCGATGGACAATCCTCCTCCAGGCCTTCCTGTTCTCTACCATCCTCTGGAGTTGATTTATGCTCCCGCCTACTGCTTCAGTGACTCCATCCAGCCACCTCATTCTCTGTCATCCCTTTCTTCTTTTCCCTCAATCTTTCCCAGCATTAGGCTCTTCTCCAGTAAGTCCTTCCTTCTCATTAGGTGGCCAAAGTATTTGAGTTTCATCTTCAGGATGTGGTATTCTAAAGAGCCGTCAGGGTTGATCTCATCTAGCACTGACCGGTTGGATTGCCTTGGAGTCCAAGGGAATAATAATAATAATAATAATAATAATAATAATAATAATAATAATAATAATAATAATAATAATAATAATAATAATAATAATAATAATAATAATGGCACAACTATGTGGCCCAGATGCTTCATTTGAACCTGTGCCACAACTACTACCTACCAGTGGTAAAGAACTGGTGAGATCATAAACCTGAGAAAGTAGTTGAAAACAAACATGCCAAAATACTTTGGGACTTTCGAATTCAGACTGACAAGGTTTTGGAACATAATACACCGGACCTCACAATTGTGGAAAAGAAAAAAGTGTGGATCATTGATTTCGCCATACTAGGTGACAGCCAAATTGATGAAAAACAACAAGAAAAACTTAACCGATATCAGGATCTTAAAATCGAATTACGACGACTCTGGCATAAACCAGTACAGTTGGTCCCAGTGGTAATCGGCACACTGGGTGCTGTGCCAAAAGATCTTAGCCGGCACTTGAAAACAATAAACATTGACAAAATCACGATCTGTCAGTAGCAAAAGTCTACCCTACTTGGATCTGCGCGCATCATACAAAAATACATCACACAGTCCTAGACACTTGGGAAGTGTTCGATTTGTGATATAGTGATACGAAATCCAGCAAAAAATCTTGTTTGCTGTGTATTACTGTTTTTGTGAATAATAATAATAATAATAATAATAATAATAATAATAATAATAATAATAATAATAATAATAATAATAATAATAATAATAATAATAATAATAATAATAATAATAATAATAATAATAATAATAATAATAATAATAATAATAATAAAGAGCAAAAAGGCAACAAAAGAAGGAGCAGGGGCACAAAAGATCAGCTCCTAATTGACAAAATGATACTAGAAAACTGTAAGAACAGAAAAACGAACTTGAATATGGTCTGGATTGATTACAAAAAGGCGTACGACTCACTGCCACACAGCTGGATCATCAAATGCTTAGAAACTATTGGCATCAGCAAAAATATTACATCATTCACTGAAAAAGCGATGAAACAATGGAGAACTGTGTTGGCAGTAGGGAATGAGAACTATGGAATGGTTAATATCAAGAGAGGAATTTTTCAGGGAGATTCACTTTCACCCCTCCTCTTCATCATCGCAATGATCCCACTATCAGTAATCTTAAAAAAAATGAAACTTGGATACCAAATAGCCAAAGACGCTGAAAAAATTTCACATTTATTGTATATGGATGATTTGAAACTGTATGGAAAGTCAGAAATAGAAATCCAATCACTGACCAACACAGTCCTAATATTCAGCACAGATATCTCAATGCAGTTTGGCATGGAAAAATGTGCCACTGTATCTATGAAAAGGGGCAAAATCACTACATGTGACGGAATTGAAATGCCCAATGGCCAATTAATTAAATGCAATCAAAATGAAGCCTATAAATATCTGGGCATTCTGCAGTTGGATAACATCAGACATGGAGAAGTGAAAACTATCATTAGAAGAGAGTACACCAACAGAGTTAGGAAAATTTTGAAATCTAAATTAAATGGTGGAAACACCATCAAGGCCATGAATACCTGGGCAATACCAGTCATAAGATACACGGCTGGTATAATTAACTGGACACAAGCTGATTTGGACATTTTGGACCGAAACACCAGAAAACTAATGACAATGCACTACAGTTTACATCCACGTAGTGACACTGATAGACTTTACCTGCCCAGAAAATCAGGTGGCAGAGGACTACTACAAGTAAAGCAAACAGTTGAAGAAGAAAAGCATGCATTGGCGGATTATTTAAAAGAAAGTCAAGAACATCTATTAATTGAAGTAAAGAACAAAAATCTACTGAAGGTCCAACAGACGAAACAAGAATACAGAAAAAATGTGATAAAATCAAGAATGGAGAGTTGGCAAAATAAAGCATTACATGGCCAATTTCTGAAAAAATAAAAGACAAAGTGGACAGTGAAAAAACTTGGTTATGGTTAACATCTGGTACTTTAAAGAAAGAAACAGAATCATTGATCCTGGCCGCACAAGAACAGGCAATTCGTACAAATGCCATAAAGGCCAAAATTGATAAATCTTCAAATGATGCTAAATGCAGATTATGCAAGGAAGCTGATGAAACTGTAGCCCATGTGCTCAGCTGCTGCAAGAAAATCGCACAGACTGATTACAAATTACGACACAACTCTGTTGCACAAATGATCCACTGGAATTTATGCAAAAATTATAACATCCATACTGCTACAAACTGGTGGGAACACAAGCCTGAAAAAGTCACTGAAAATCAGATGGTCAAGATCTTGTGGGATTTTCGTATACAAACAGACAAGGTACTGGCGCATAATACACCAGACATCACATTGGTCGAGAACAACAAGGTGACTATAATTGACATTGCAATACCAGGAGATAGCAAGGTCGATGAAAAGGAACACGAAAAAATTGCAAAATACCAGGACTTAAAAATTGAAATCCAACGATTATGGCACAAACCAGCAGTGGTAATTCCAGTAGTGATTGGAACACTGGGTGCTATCCCAAAAGCACTGGAATTACATTTAAAACAGCTCAAAATTGACAAAATCACCATCAGTCAAATGCAGAAAGCCGCACTGCTCGGTTCCGCACATATACTTCGAAAATACATTACGACTTCCTAGGCCCCTGGGTGGGGCTCGACTAGTAATCAATGCCAAATCCGGCGAAACAACTGGCCGCTGTGATACAATTGTATAATAATAATAATAATAATAATAATAATAATAATAATAATAATAATAATAATAATAATAATAATAATAATAATAATAATAATAATAATAATAATAATAATAATAATAATAATAATAATAATAATGACTAGATGGCAGCAAAAAGAATTGTTTGGAATTTTGCAATCAAAGGCGGTATGTGTAACGTAGGGTCACATAAAGGAACTCTCATCAAACCCTCAGTTCCTGGACATTGTTGGCCTCTGCTCCAACCTACCTTTATTGTTTAGTTGAGATTTCCCATCTGTGGGCTTTTTAGGGCTCAAAAAGGGCCCCTTAGAAGACTTTGGGATAGACCTACCATAACTGGACTGAAAATATGGGGGTGCATTCTACAGTGGATATAAAAAAATCTACATGTTAAAATGCCAGGTTTTTGAGATGTAAAAAAAATCAGACCAAGATAGATCATTTCAGAATTTCTTCCACCTTTAATATAACATATAAGCTGTATAATTCAATTGAAAACAAACTAAAATCTTTTAGGGAGGAAAAACAATAAAAAAATATTACAATGATTTATGCAATTTTAAACATTTTTATTGGGTTATAAGATAAAATAAGATACAAAATACGTAAGTAAATAGAAAAACAGTGGAGAGGGAGAGTGGGGGGGAAGGAAAGTGAGGAATGATAAGAGATAAAAGAAAAAGAAACATTGACTTCTGATTCTCTCTATTGCAGTAGAATAAGGCATTAACATCAAATCACAACTTTTTGTTTTTTCATGATAATATGAACAAACCATTTCTATAAAGCAGAGGTGGGATCCTACCTCTGATTGCCGGTGCGGTTAATTGCTGACTTCGCGGCAGAGCCGAAGAAGCTGCTCGAGCCTGCTCCCGTTCGCGGAGCAGGAGCATTCCCCGGGCGCTTTCCCCGCCCGCATGGAAGCCGCCCATGGCGTTCTTTTGCCCTCTACGCATGGGGCCATGCGCGTAGGGCAAAAGAACGCCATGGGCGGCTTCCATGCGGGCGGGGAAAGCGCCCGGGGAATGCTCCCGCTCCGCGAACGGGAGCAGGCTCGAGCAGCATCTTCGGCTCTGCCGCGAAGTCAGCAATTAACCGCACCGGCAATCAGAGGTAGGATCCCACCTCTGCTATAAAGATCTATCAGTCTAATCAGTAAAACCCAAAATAAAAGTTTCATTATTTTCCACTTTCAAGCACAAAGCTCAGAAGTGGTCTCCATGTGGAAATAAAAGTACTTATATTATTTTCTTTAATCAAAATAGTCAATTTTGCCATTTCAGCCAACTCCATCAACTTCTGCAGCCATTCGTCCATGTTAGGAATCAAAGTGTCCTTCCATTTTTGTGCATACAATAGCCTTGCTGCTGTCGACATATATAGTAACAAAGTTCCAATTTTTTTCTCCAGGTCTTTTTCCGTTAGACCCAAAAGGAAAAGTTCTGGTTTCATCTTTATCTCCATCTTCAAAATTTTCTGTATTGAAATATGAATCATATTCCAAAATTGTTTTGCTTTATCACATGTACACCATAGATTATAAGAAGTCCCTTCTTTACTTTTCACTTCCAACATTCATTTGACATACCTTTATACTTCTTAGATAACTTACCTGTTGTTAAATATCAATGATACATCATGTTATAGAAATGTTCTTTTAGATCAGGGGTCACCAACCTTTTGGACCTCAGGGACCACTAAATTCATAATTTTAAATCCCACTAATATGAATATTTTAAAAAGATAAATAGTATTTAGTGCAATATAACAAATGCAAATAATTTTTCTGAGGATCACCAAAATTTTCTCGTGGACCGGACCACTGGTTGGTGACCACTGTTTTAGATTATAATTGAATGTACATTTTAAACCCTTCATCCACATATTTTCCCATTGTTCAAGTATCACATTATATTAAGGTGACCAGACGTCCCGCTTTTGGCGGAACAGACACGCTTTTCAAGCATGTGTCCCGCCTCCCGCCTCCCCCCCACCTGGACGCCGACATTTGCTGTGTTTTGCCCTCTGCGCATGCACAGCGTTCTGCGCATGCGCAGAGGGAAAAACAAATGGCGGCGCCCAGGCGGGCCCGCCCCCCCGTCCCGCTTAAAAAAAAAATCTGGTCACTTTACATTATATCCAAAATTCCTTGCCCACTGAATCATAGTGTTTTACATATTCATTTTCCTAATTCAATTTCAATAACATTTTATAGATCTTAGCAATAATATGTTCATCGTTTCCACATAATAAAATCGCCAATTCATTTTTAACAAAGTCAAATCCATAGCACTTTTTATCCTGTTTAAATCTTTCTTTCAGTTGTTGATAAGTAAAGCAAATGGCAAACATAACCTTCTGATTCAAGTTATTTTCTTGGCTTTAATATTGGGTCACCCAAGTTGAAAGCTAAAATTTTACCATAAGTCAATCAGTTTGTCTTTGCCATTTCTTTTCTAAAAAAAGCTTCCTGGGATGACATCCAAAGAGGCAACTTCGTAGAGAGCCTTGTTTTATATTTATTCCAAATTCTTAGCATGGCACGTCTAACAAAATGATTATTAAATTCAACATTAATTTTACTTTTATCCTACCATAAGTAGCCATGCCATCCAGTGGTGGGATTCAAATTTTTCTACTACCGGTTCTGTGGGCGTGGCTTGGTGGGGCGGCACCTTGCTGTCAGTGACATCGAGTTGGCCATGCTCACTCAGTCACATGACCCCCACTATACACATTCAACCTCATTTAATGAGTTTGGAAAATCACACCCAGAGTCCACTTTCTGCCATATATTTAACTATAACTTCTGTACATTAGAACATTGCACACACTTTCAGATTTACTTCCCTAGCCTGCACATGACTGTTAGAGCCAGGAGATGTCATGGGCATTGCCAGGGAACTCTGGGCAATGAAGGGGGTATCATCCGTTGGCAGCAGTGGGCAACCAAAAGCGCATGGCTGGGGCTTACCCAACCGCCCTCCCACTCACCTTAGTGAAGCCGATGCCCTTGGCATACTGGCAGAAGCACTGGCACGGACCATCTCGGTCATTATGGGAAGAGGCAGATATGGCGGGAGCAGAGGGGAGGGCCGCTCTCGGGGAATAAGACCTCGCTGTCTTCAAGCGATCCCTTGTTCCGGCCCCTCTGTCTTGGTTCCATCTTGCTCAGCCCGGATACCTGGCAACCAGGGTTCTCAGGGCCCTGGGCTCAGGATGTTACTGCTTAACGCCAGGTCAATTATCAACAAAGCCCCCCTGATATGTGATTTAATCACAGAGGAGGGGGCAGACCTGGTATGTGTTACCGAGACCTGGCTAGGGCAAGAGGGGGGAGTAGCCCTCTCTGAGATATGCCCAGCCGGTTTCTCGGTGCAGTACCATTCTCGACCCCAGGGAAGGGGGGGGAGGAGTGGCAATTATAACGCGTGGAAATCTGCATCCTCGTAGGATCCCTGCCCCGGAGATTGTTGGGTGTGAGACGCTCCTTCTGAAGTTGGACTTAGGGGTTCAGGTGGGCCTTTTCTTAACGTACCTGCCTCCCAGCTGCGTAAGTAAGGCCCTGCCTGAGCTGCTCGAGGCAGTAGCCGGCTTGGCGGTTGAGTTCCCCAGGCTTATGGTGCTGGGGGACTTCAACTTGCCATCTGCTGGTGAAACCTCTGGGATAGCTCAGGAGTTCATGGATTCCATGACAACCATGGACCTAACCCAAGTAATCCAGGGTCCGACTCATGAGGGTGGTCACACGCTTGACCTAGTATATCTCTCGGGGCAGTGGAGAGATGATCTGAAGATAAGGGACATAGTCATCACCCCTCTGTCATGGTCAGATCATTTCCTACTGAGGCTGGATTTCACGACCCCACTCCTCCCCCGCAGGGAGGCGGGACCGACTAGGTGGTTCCGCCCCAGGCGCCTAATGGAGCCGGAAGGATTCCAGAGGGAACTTGGGGAAATACCTGAAACCCTGGTACACAATTCGGCTGACTCCCTGGTGGCTGCTTGGAACACCGCAGCATCAGGGGCTCTAGACCGAATTGCGCCTAAGCGACCTCTCCGTGGCAGTGGATCCCGGAAAGCTCCCTGGTTTACCGAGGAGCTCCGGGAGATGAAACGCCAGAAGAGACGTCTGGAGCACCGCTGGAGGACCAAGAAGGCCGAGTCTGACCGAACACTATTAAGAATTTACATCAGATCTTATTTAGTGGCGATAGGGGCGGCAAGACGATCCTATCTTTCCGCTCTTATTGCGTCCGCAGATTCTCGTCCAGCCGCCTTGTTTAGGGTGACTCGCTCCCTCCTTGGAAAAGGGGGGAGCGAGGAACACTTGCAAGGCAGAGCTGAGGAATTTGCTGAGTTTCTGTCGGATAAAGTCGCTCAGATTCGGTTGGACTTGGACTCTGGCAGGGCAGAGTCCATAGAGTTGACAGGGGCCAGTCTTAATCCATCTTTGTGGGAGGAGTTTGGGCCTGTTTCTCCCGAGGATGTGGACAGGGCTATGGGAGCGATGGGGACCTCCACCTGTTTATTGGACCCGTGCCCCTCCTGGCTGGTCTCGGCCAGCAGGGCGGTGGCATGCAGCTGGATCCGGGCGGTGATCACCGCTTCTTTGAGGGAGGGATCCGTACCGCAGTCGTTAAAAACTGCGGTGGTGCGACCCCTCCTGAAGAAGCCTTCCCTGGATCCAGCTGATTTGAAGAACTATCGTCCAGTCTCCAACTTACCTTTTTTAGGGAAAGTTGTGGAGAAGGTGGTGGTGACTCAGCTTCTGCAGCTCCTGGATGAAACAGACCATCTAGATCCTTATCAGTCGGGTTTCAGGCGCGGCTACAGTACCGAAACTGCCTTGGTCGCCCTGATGGATGATCTCTGGCGGGCCCGGGATGGGGGGAACTCCTCCATCCTGGTGCTACTTGACCTCTCAGCGGCTTTCGATACCATCGACCATGGTATCCTTCTGCATCGGCTTGGCGAGTTGGGAGTGGGAGGCACCGTTTTACGGTGGTTCTCCTCTTATCTCGCCGATCGGATGCAGTCGGTGTTGGCAGGTGGGCAGAGATCGTCCCCTAGGCCCCTATTATGTGGGGTGCCCCAGGGGTCGGTTCTCTCGCCCATCCTGTTTAACATCTACATGAAACCGTTGGGTGAGATCATCCGCAGACATGGGGTGTGTTTCCACCAGTACGCTGACGACACCCAGCTGTACATCACCACCCCGTCTGACTTCAGGGAGGCAGTGGACGTAATGTGCCGATGCCTGGACGACGTTAAGATCTGGATGGGGAGGAACAGGCTCAGACTAAACCCCGATAAGACTGAGTGGCTGTGGATATTGCCTCCTAAGGTTCATGACAATTACCCCTCCTTGGTCTTTGAGGGTGCGAAACTGACCCCCTCAGACCAGGTCCGCAACTTGGGGGTCCTCCTAGATCCACAGCTAAAATTGGACCACCATCTTTCTGCTGTGGCTAGGGGGGCCTTTGCACAGGTTCGCCTGGTGCACCAGTTGCGGCCATATTTGGAGAAGGAGGCGCTACTCACGGTCACTCATGCCCTTGTCACCTCGCGGTTGGACTACTGCAATGCGCTCTACATGGGGCTACCCTTGAAGAGTATCCGGAGACTTCAGTTGGTGCAAAATGCGGCTGCGCGTGCTGTGGTGGGTGTGCCAAGGTACACCCACGTGACACCGATACTCCGCCAGCTGCATTGGCTGCCCATCGGTCTCCGGGTCCAATTCAAGGTATTGATCACCATCTTTAAAGCCCTTCATGGCTTAGGACCAGGATATCTTCGGGACCGCATTCTGCCTCATACTTCCCTCCGACCGGTTAGGGCCCACAGAGTTGGCCTCCTCCAGGTCCCGTCGGCCAAACAATGTCGGCTGGCGGGCCCCAGGGGGAGAGCCTTCTCTGTGGCTGGCCCCGTGCTCTGGAACCAACTACCCCCAGAGACCCGGACTATCCCCACTCTGCTGGCTTTCCGTAAAGCCATTAAGACATGGCTTTTCCTGCAGGTGGGGGGGACAACTTAATTCCACCTGAGCCTACCCCCCAAGTATGTATGTGTTGAATGGATGTTGCTGTTGTAAATAATTGTTTTAAATTTTTGTACTTGTTTTTAAATTTTATGCAATTTCTTTGTTTATTCTTGTATTTCTCCTTGTTGTAAGCCGCCCCGAGTCCCTCGGGAGTTGGGCGGCATATAAGAATAACAAAATAAATAAATAAATAAATAATACATGTTGAGGCCGTAGTTGCTGTCCATACCAGTTGGAGGACACACTGCGATAGGAAGAGAGGCAGAGTGAACCGGACCCAGACGCTTCCCAGTTCCCCTCGTCCCAGAAGCACCAACCTTGCACTCTCCCCTATCATCTAGCGGCTGCCCCCTTCTCCTTCTCCCTCCCTGCTGCCGGGCAATCCCATGTTCCCTGCTGCTGTTGCTGCCATTCCAGAGGGTGGGGGGAGGGGGGGAGGCCAGGCACTCCCACAACCGGACCGGGCAGGTGGGAGAAGGCTGGCTGGTGGAGGGGTGATCCAGGTGGCGCAATCTTGCAGCCCCTGGCTCCCCCCATCTGGCTGGCTGGCAGGCGAGGCCCGATAGCTGCAGAGTCTGGGCGGGGGCGAGATGTGGGCTGGAGGAGGGGGCCGAGCAGCAGCATCTCAGCCTGGATCACCTTCCTCTCTGCCACCAGCTGCAGGAATAGCAATAGCAATAGCACTTTACTTATATACCGCTTCATAGTGCTTTACAGCCCTCTCTAAGCGGTTTACAGAGTTCAGCATATTGCCCCCAACAATCTGGGTCCTCATTTTACCGACCTCGGAAGGATGGAAGGCTGAGTCAACCTTGAGCCTAGTGAGATTTGAACAGCTGAACTACTGAACTAGCAGTCAGCCTGCAGTTTAACCACTGCACCACTTCAGGGAAGGGCAGGCGGGGATTGGGGGTCGCAGTCAACCGGGAAAGCTGAACCACTGCCCAGCCCAGAGCTGCCGGCAGGGGTAGGCAAGGTGGGGGCTGTGTGGTGTGCCTGGCTTTAAGTTCCTAGCCCTTTATTTCTAAAACTGCCCCAAAGAGGGAGGGGAGGAAGGCCCCCACCCAGTCTCTTTGTCCCTGTACATGTGAGACAGCAACTTACTAGGTGAGTGGCAAAGGCAGGTGAGTGAGGCAAGTGTAAGGTAACCAGATTTTTTTTTAAGCGGGACACCATTGACGGGGGCGGGCCCGCCTGGACGCCGCCATTTGAGTTTTGCCCTCTGCGCATGTGCAGAATGCTGCGCATGCACAGAGGGCAAAAGAACGCAAATGTCGGCGTCCAGGTGGGACATCCTCGCCTCCCGCCTCCCCTTCGGGAGCCGGCAGTGGCTTGGGCTGGCTGGCTGGCAAGCGACGAACGGGAGGCGGGAGGCGGGGAAAGGAGGCAACCGGCAGCGGCGGCAGAGCCGAAAAGCGAACGTGGGTAGCCGGCGCGAGGAAGGCAAGGGAAATCCAGGCAAACTGGAGAAAGAAAGAAAGAGCCGAAAAGCAAACGTGGGTAGCCGGCATGAGGGAGGGAAATTTCTTATGGATCCTTCAATGGAAACAGCCCGGCTAGGATTTCCAAACCCTCCAGCACTCCCTTTTTCCTCGCCCTTCCCCGAGGTGTTTGTTTGGCTTGCTTGATGCTACAGTTAAAAGGCGCACAGAGGTGGGGAGGGCGCCCCGGTGCCCTTCGGATGCTAAGATCGTCCACTTCCTGCCCTTCCCGAGACTGCTTTTTTTTTCTTTCTTTCTTTCTTTCTCCCTCTTGCCCTTCCCAGAACCAGTCCAACAGGCTGGAGAGCGCCGGAGACTTCAACTCGCCCAGGTCCTGGTCCTGGCTTCCACCCGCCGCCCCCAACTTCTCCTCCTCCTTCTCCTTGCCCCGCCGCGTGGGAGGACTTGGAAGTCCTGCGCGCACCTCGGCCTGGAAGCGTGCAAAAGAAAAAGTTTGCCTGGATTTCCCTTGCCTCCCTCGCGCCGGCTACCCACGTTCGCTTTTTGGCTCTGCCGCCGCTGCCGTCTGCCTCCTTTCCCCACCTCCCACCTCCTGTTCGGGAGCCGAAGGGTGTGCGGGGGTTGTGCCCGTGTGCAGCGCTTTCCCTGCGGCGTCTCGCCTCTGGTTCCCCCCCATGCAGTGTTTGTGTGTGTGTGTGTTCATGAGCGCGCGCGGGGGAGTGACTTGCTCACTCGCTTCTCTCTCTCTCTCTCTGCCTGGAGCTGCCGCTGGGGTTGTTGTGATCCGCCGCCGCCTCCTGATCTTCTTTCTCCCCCTGTCACTCCAGCAGCCCAGCGCTGGCGGAGGGGGAGCAGGAGAGCCAAGAGTAAGGTGACCAGACGTCCCGCTGTTTTTCAAAATTTGTTTGTTGTCGGGCATTCTTTCCAAAAAAGCGTGACTTTTTGGAAACAATGCGGGACACGGGACACATGCTTGAAAAGCGTGTCTGTCCCGCCAAAAGCGGGATGTCTGGTCACCTTAGGCAAGTGGGCAAGGAGCCAGAGAGCAGCTAGGCCGTGTGTGCTGCATGGTCTGGGCGAGCAGTGAAAGCAGACAAGCAGGCAAGGAGTGGAGAGCAGCAGGGCCTGGGCTGTGGGGGCCATGTGAGAGGCAGCTGGGCGAGGAGTGGGTGGCATCTGGGCAAGGAGCGGAGATTGGTGAGGGAAGGCAGGGAAGGCAGAGAGCTGGGCTACATGGGAGGCATCTGGGCAAGGAATAGAGATCAGCAAAGGAAGATAGGTGAGGCAGAAAGCTGGGTTGCGGGGGCCTTGGGGGAGGCAGCTGGACGAGTCTAGTCTAGGCAAGCGAGGAGGAGCTAAGATCAGCGAAGGAAGGCAGGCAGAGATCATCTGGGTCACGGGCACTGCATGGTAGGCCACGGCGATGGCAGGGAAGCGGGCTGGACTGCGTGGGTTGCTTAGTCAAGGCAAGTGAGCTAGTGAGGGAGCCAGAGAGCAGCAGCAGCTATGCCATGGGCATGACTCTAGGCATCGGCCAAGGTGGGTCAGGCAAGATAAGGAGTGACTGGGAGGGGCAGGGTGGGGTGGGAGGGCCAGTGGTGAGATCAGCTGGTTCTCCGAACTGCGCAAAAAGTTAACAACCAGTTCGCCTGAACCAATGCGAACTGGCTGAATCCCACCTCTGTCTTCATGTATGTATATCTGTAAAATCTTCTTAAATCTTTCTGCCAAAATGGCAGCGAAAGGTTTGTAATCTTGTTTGTTTAAGGTTTGTTTAATAGTGAAATTGGTCTGTAATTCTTTGTCTTTGTAACATCTTGACCCTCCTTTGGGAGCCACACAAGGTTGGCTTCTTTCTACGCCTGGGGTATATTTACCCCCTGTAGTATATCATTCATTGTATCCTTTAATGATTGAACAAGTTCGTCCTCAAAGCACTTATAATATTGGCTTGTGAGACAATCCGGGCCCAGGGCTTTGCCTAGCCTCATTTTTTTAATGGCTTCTGATATCTCAAAGGCAATTATTGGGTCATTCATAAGTTGTCTCTGGGTTTGTGATAGTTTAGGCAACTGTTGTTTAGGCAACTGTTGTCTTAAAAGAAATTATCATATTTTTCGTAGTATAAGACGCACCAGAGTATAAGACACACCTTTGTTTTAGGGGAGGAAGACAGGGGGAAAAATCTAACTACCAGGTATTCATCTGGCTAGCGTCCTTAGTCTGTTCAGCTTTAGCACATTATTTTATCCCCTGGTTAGGGCTGGAAAAAACCTATTTCGCAGGGAGTAGCAATGAAAACAAGCCTGCAAAGATTTAGAGCTGGAAAAAAACTTCTTCGGAGGAAGTAGCAATGAAAAAATCCTGGAAGATGGGAAGATCGTTAGCACCTTGTTAGGGCTGAAAAAACCTTTTTCAGAGGGAGTAGCAATGAAAACAAGCCTGTAAACTGGGAAGAGCCTGGAAGATAGTTAGCACCTCGTTAGGGCTGGGAAAAAAAGCTTTGAAAAAGCTACATTCGGAGTATAAGATGCACCCAAATTTTCAGCCTCTTTTAGGGGAGAAAAAAGGTGCATCTTATACTCTGAAAAATGCAGTAATCGATTTTTGACATATCTATCTCCTATATAAATTTGAATAGAAATTATGAAAGGACTTTTTAATAAGTTCATTATCTGTTATTACATTATTGCCTTCACAAATTTTTCCAATCATTGTCTTTTCCCTTTCTTTTCTTAATTTATATGCTTATATGCTGGTTTATTTGCAAACTCAATATGTCTTTGTTTTGCATAGTTCAATTTGTTTCTATTTCCTATATTGTTGACATAGATAATCGTTGCCATAACAATTTGATATGGTGTGAAATTTAAGGATCCTTAGGTGTCTTTTGTAGCTGAATTTCTTTGTCTAATTTCGTCCAACATCCTTTACATCTTTTCTTGGGATTTTTTCTTCTCTAAGTGATTGTACGATATTAAAATAGCCCCTCATAACCCCTTTACCAGCATCCCACACTGTTGTTCAGCTTGCCTCTTTGCCCAAATTATTCTCAAAGTACTCTTGCAGTTTCTTTTTACAGTGTTTTACAATCCTTTCCTTTTGTAAAATTGCTTCATTTAATCTCCATCTAAAACTCGAGCTCTTTCCTCTTAGAACCAAAATCACAGGATTATGGTCAGAGAAAGATTTAGGCAGAATGTTCACTTTCAGAATCTTTGCCTACTCTTCCTTGCAAAAGTGCTCCAAAATCTGTCAGACTGCTAGGGCATCTCCTGTGGGCAGCCCTCTTCGGGTCACCCCACAGAGTTTCAATTGGATTCAGGTCCAGACTCTGGCTGGGCCATTTCAAAACTTTGATCTTCTTCAGGTCAAGCCATTCTTTGGTTGATTTAGAGATATGCTTTGGGTTGTTGTCATGTTGAAAGGTGAAATTCCTCTTCAGCATTTTAGCAGAGGCCTAAAGGTTTTGTGCCAAAATTGATAGTTGGAACGGTTCATAATTCCCTCCAACTTGACTAAACCCCAGTTCCAACTGAAGAAAAGTAGCCCCAAAATATAATACTGCCACCACCATGCTTCACTTCGGGTATAGCGTACTTTTAGTGATGCAGAGTGTTATTTTTGCACCAAACACACTTTTTCGAATATATAGTATCTTAAGATCTGTTTTGAGACATGGTCATCTTTCTTGGTTGACATCTATCTTGTGTGCCTGTTTCAGACGTTTTGCTGGTTTTAACTCTAGTGATAGCAGTGAAGCTGCGATTCTTCTCTTAGTGTATATTTTATTTATTTATTTAGATTGATCGGCTACCCAACTCCATTGGATTGGAATGGATTATAAATATTGTAGTAGTGATAAATTTGGCACAAGCTTTTTTTCTTTTTTGGAAAGTGGCCTTGCCTACTTGCATATTCTATCTTCCATGCATACTGTAAAGACAGAAGAATGATATGCTATCTGTATCCCTTTGCTGGGTCTGACATAAAGTTGTTGATCTGATGGAAATGGCTGTAAATTTAGTTCAAATTCATTCTTCTGTTGAGGCTAGGAGATGGAGATGGAGGAGAAGATGAATTATCTAAGAACCCCCATTGACTTCAAGTAAAGGTGACTTTATGCTATCGGGTAGCATTGAGTTTTCCCTATCACAGTAACAGAATAACTATTCTAATGAAATTTCTTGCTTATCATTATGATCGTTTAATGTTTGGAGTTTTAAAAGAATCACATACCATATGTTCTCTAGGGATAATGAGGAAGGAGAATTGCTTAAACTATATTTGTTAAAAATATTTGATTTTTAATAAATATAGTTCAAGCAAATGAATACATTTGAAAGTTAAGTAATATGTAAGAATCTAAGCAGTCCTACTAGACCAAACCAAGGGTCCATTTAGCACCACATTATGGGTCACTAAATGGATGCTTGATAGCCAATCAGACTCACCAAAGGTATGGGTGTTGCTGTTTTTGTTTTTGTTTTTGTTTTAGTAGAGCTTTTTAGGATCTAAATGTTATACTGTAGAAATCATAGACACAGAAACATGGTTTCTTGAGCAAAGCAGTTCCGAGCTAGGAAGACTTTCTCTCTGGGTGTGAAGCCTCTGCTGTTCAGAGACCTGTTCTCTCTGGGTATGCTTGTTCAGATCTGTCTTGCCCAGAACTTGCGTTTATTCTTATAGCCATTTTCTTTGTGCACACAAGTATAAAAGATTAATGTTTACTAATTTAATTACAATGAATAAATGGTTGATACATAACATATAGTATACAGACAGATCATATCAAGATGTGATTACTAACTAAACAGAAGAGTGTCTAATTAACTTTAACAGTAGACAAATAGAAGAGTTTTAATTAATTTAGATAAACAGAAGCTGAGTAAATAATCATTTCCTTAAGCAGGACTGGGGACTGAGTAAATAAGTAAGATGATCAGTCAATATAAACCAGACAGGCATTCCACATTCTTGGCAGAGATTGATAATCAACCTACATTATACCAACTAGGGATCATGGGACCTGCAGTCTAATGCAGATGGAGAGCATGGGCCATGAAGAGGCCATCTATAATTAGGAGGAGGTACATATTCTCCTACGGCAGGGGTGTCAAACTCGAATCATCACAGCGGCATCACGTGATGTATTGGGACTTTTTTCTCCTTTGCTAAACCAGGCGGCGGCGGGGGCAGCACATAACGCATCCGGCCCATGGGCCGCAAGTTTGACACCCCTGTCCTATGGTAATAATGCCTTGAGACATTCTTCCTAACCCCACATATGTTACGACACTACTCAGCAGTGAATGAAAGGTTACTTTTCTGTCAGTGATGAAATAAGCAATTTTTGAACATCAGTAGTGAGGCTAATCTGGAAGCTTTTGTTCATATCCATTACGTCATCATCATGGCTATATCCTGAGAAGAAAAAATAGTTTTGCTAGTTTGAATCAGAAGGCAGCTGCAAGTACAAGGCTGGAACTTTCCCGGCATTACCGCAATTCTCCCTCACTTATCAAGACATGAGAATCCTTTATTTTGCATTTAAAATACATTTCTTTAGCATTTGCAATATTCATGTGAAGCTTTTTAAAAGTTCTTAACAAGGTGGAAGATCCACCTGAAGCATAGAAGGAGAGAACTGAACGGACATTCAGGCAGAGCTCAAATGCTGGTATGCACACCTGTCATTTCCATCAAGGCCAGGCACAGCAGTTGGGTGAACAATCTTGAGTTGACATTATGTCTGCCTTTATCCTGCATTATGGATTCCTATATTTCAGGGGAAACTGGTCACAGGTTTGCTTCATTCATCATCCCAGAAAATCCTGATCAGCCTTGTTGGATAGGAGTTAACCAAGCTGGCTTGATGAGATGGACTTTCTGCTTACCCAGATTTTGAAAATTAAAATCCCTTACTAATAACCACTCTTGGGTCCCTGTCTGAGTTTACAAAAAAACATTGCAGTTCCCCTTAAAGACATATTGAAGCCTCATAAAGCCAGAGGCTTGCAGAACTGAGGCTTTATTGAGGAGGTAAGGGTCAGGCATGGCAGCTGCTCTACTCATAGAAGCTTGTCTTGATAGGAGTTGGAACTGAAGCCTGGTTAGGAATCCAGTTGTTCACCAACCCCTCCTTTGTGCTATTTCATTAAACAGAACTGGTTGACTCTTTGCAACTGTGAGTCATTTAAAGAAGGCTTTTTTGTCTGCACGACTGGACAGCCTTCCCGTCTGCCGCAAAGGAATTTCATATTCCATCCCCCCCCCCTCTAAATAGCTCTAGGTCTGTAACAGTTTATTGCAGGGAACAACCCCCACACTCTTGTCTTTTCAATGGGGGTGGGAAGAGGAGAGGAATCCACCCTGCACAGATCAAACCTCTTTGCTCTCATTCCCTGGCAGCTGGGATTCTTAATGTGTTAAGCAGGCCTCTGCTTCATTGGGGGAGAAATCTCCATTTCAAAGCCTGTGTGTCAACTTTAAGTGGGAATGCAAAAATGTCCTATGCAACATACTTTGGGGAGGAGGGAAGGATATGAGTCAGAGATCGATTCTTAATTTTTTTTAAAGTTTAATTGATTTTTTTTTAAAAAAACATGCTAGCTTCTGAAAGGGTAACAAAAGTTTATTTCCCTCCCCCCCTCTTCTTAATTAGCACTGCAAACAAAAAGGGGGCAAGGGAGCCAAAAGAGGATGGGGTTGAAAAAGTCAAACTGACCTGGAAAGAGGGTAAACATGAAGGAGCTGGAGGGGAGGGGAGGGGGAGAGAAATAAATGAACTTTAGATATTTGTTAAAATACACACATATGTGGAAAAGCGTTTGTCTGACATAAGCCATTCTGACATGAGATGGTCTTTCTTTTCCTTAGGCTTCTAAAACCAGAAGGATTAAATTAAGAACAAAGGGGGGGGGAGATAAACCCATGGCCCCAACATTCCTTGGCAGAGGGAGCCCACTCTCAGCTCTCCTCTGGTCCACGTTGCAATGTTCTGTCCAGAGAACACAAGAAAGAGGGAGGGGGCTTACTAAAAGTTTGGGTGTAGTCCCTGCTTGTGTGGGGCAAGCAGCTGAAAGACCTTTGCCAAAAAGGGGACTAATGAGATCCATCTGTTGATGTATTTGCAGGGTTCATAAGACAGGTTTGTAGGAAATGCTGGGGGGTGGGGGGGGGAAACCATGTAGATATAATCGGCTATTTTAAAAAATGGAAAAAGCATAACGGAACTTAAGAGGTTGATCCTTTTGCACAGCCACTGATGCCATCTAAATTGGGTTTTAATATGAATTTTAATGAGCTAGAAAAAACCCCAAAACTGGATCTTGATAAATTAATGGGGAGAGAAAAATGCCCCAGTCTCATACGGATAGGAAGTGGGGGAGGGAGGGGGGGAGACATTTGTATTTGAAAGCTTTGGACAAAATGTTGTTCTTGAATTCAGGAGCTCTACTGGAATCTGTGGAAAACACCTCTTAATTTACAACCTCTTGTCACCAGATGCTTTGGGAAAAACCCAGTATTATGGCAGAAGGCAAAACACTAACTGGAAATAATAGAGATATTGACATGCTTCATTGCATAGTAGGCAACACTCGAGTACAAACCATATGCAGTGTTGCGTTACACAATAACAGGGTTTTTTTTTTAGAAATAAAACCAGATAGAATGTGTTTTATTTATTTTTTTGTCCTAGGTAGACACATGTTTAAAGCATTCCAGGGTCCATCTGGTTCACTTTAGTCACCCTTTGATTTGGGGCTTTAAACCACACTCTTTTCTCTGATGAAAAAGACTGTGTGTGTGTGTGTGTGTGTGTGTGTGTGTGTGTGTGTGTGTGTGTGTGTACACACGTACGCGCGCGCATGCATGCAAGCAGTATTAAGAAGAAAAATAGAGGTTTCCCTTTCCATCTCATTTTAAAATGAAGATTCAAAATCGGAAGCCTTTCTTCCTTCCTTCCTCTAGTATTTACCTCTGGTATTATAAATCCCATTTTGCATTATTGTTTCCTCACCCAACCAAATTGTTTCCTTTATGATCCTTTTGATGGAAAAGGAGTAGGAAATTATTTATTTCTTTTCAACAGTTTTAAAACTTCACACCAAATGACACAAGAAAGCAACCAACACCATTAGCAACACAAAAGCAGTCTTAAGAATGACAATTTGCCAAGGGCAGGAGGGAGGAGAGGCCATCAGAGTCTGCCACAGGGGGGAAAATTTGAAATTTAATGGGAGTTTTTCAAAAAGATTTGTGCAACAATACCTTTCCTTTTTTCTCTTAACTTCTTCCATGTATCCTTTAGCATCCTGTTCCATCTTTAGACTCATTGCAAAGAGTGGTTATGAGAAATGGATGGAATTTGCTAGCTAATTTCTAGGTAGGATTGGAGCGGCTTCAGTAAAGCCTTTCAGAAACTTAAACTCAAAAAGGGCATTTTGTGTTTCTTTATAAATAATTCCAGCTGATTCAAATTCCACCCCAATTCAAATTCAAATATTCTGAAAAATTTAAAAAGTGAATTGTTAGAAGTATAGTATTTAGAATACTGATCAATCATTTTTCAAATGAAAACACTAAATTTTAGAAAACATTTCTTCTACTATAATAATTTTGAGAACAATTCTTAATTCTGATAAAAAAATGCTCAGGATCCAATTGTTAAGATTTCAACGAAATGATACAGGCTTGCCAAAATGATACAGGCTTGTCAAAATTCTCAACATATTGGGAGTAAAAAGAGAAAAAAATTACAGCAGCCATATCTTTTCACAGCTTGCATAACTGATGCAAAATGCATACGTGTGCAGTCATCATATGCAAGGATTCAAAAAAGAATTTCACCATGTTTGTTTCTAATGCTTTTTTCATAAAATATGGTAAGAAGTTAATCTATCTGCAGTGATTTCCATGGAAACCTTAGATTGAGATTGTTCCTTAGTGTTGTCGGAAATCAATTCCAAATCAGAGACATTTGATTTAGAAAAAAAATTGTTTAGATTTAATACTTTTTCATTGAATATATTGCTTTTTTGCTATTACAGTTGTTTTATTGAATAATAAATTGTTATTTTCCTGTAAGAGGCATTTAGAGAAGTTACCCAAACATCTATAAAATTTCTTAAGAGCTGTAATAGAAGTTGAGAAAAGTATACATCCTCAAGAAGAAAATAGTAGAAGACAGAAATGTAGGTTTTTTTTCTCCTATATTGGGAAAACCTGTTAAAATAAGGTTCCTATGCTTCTCAAAAGACAGTATTTTTCAATTGAAATAAATTCCCCTTAAACTTTCTAAAATGCCACAAAGCATGTCCAAATAGTTTTTTTAAAAAAGCTTTTTTAAGATCCTTCTCTTCAAGCAAATGGATATTGCGCTGTGAAATAACAATTGCAGTTTTTAGTTACTTTTTAGAAGCTGAATAGCTCACAAATAAATTGCTTTGGAGACACTACTGCTTTTGAAAAATAAGCAAACTGAATTTGCAAAGAACAAGTTTGTTTAATAAAGGAAATGTCATTTTTAAAAAGCTACCTTTTGTACAAAACATCTAAGAAAAAATAGAAACATACAAATGTAACAGAAAGAGAATTCTGCGGCTTAAGGCAAGAAAAACTTACTTGGAGATCATAATTCTCTAAAAGAAATAAACATAAGAAAATCTGCACAGCCAAGGCCCAAATTTCAGCAAAGGCGAGAAGGCTCAGCCATCTTCCCCAAACCCAACTCAAATACATTTTCACAGACAGAATATTGCTTGCCAAACTTTCAACCTGGAAAAGAAAAAATGAGATGGAAGATGTGTTCCTGGAAATATATCAAAAACCGTAGCTTGCAAAAGGGAATTGATGTTTAAGGTGGGTTGGGTGCTGGGAGTGATACAAAACCTGGCTCTCATGAAAAACTTAGGCAAAAATAGCCTATTAAGGGCCAACCCAAACAGCATACACTCCTGGCTCCAGAGAGAGAGGAAAGAAAAGGGAAAAGGGAAAAAAATAAGAGTTCAAAGAAAAGGAGATGAAAAAATAGTTTTTCTTTCTTTGACCCCTCCATACTTTTTTTTTGAAAAATAAAGTCCTTGCTGCTGTTCTCTTATTGTTTTTAAATAGAAATATATAATTAAATTTACAAATGCTATTTACAATTTTAATTACAAAAAGACACCCTTTAATAGTTAATTAAAAACCTAAAGCAAAGAAGTTTAGAACTTGTTTTAATTAAAATGAGAGTTTTAAATACTTGGAGTTTTTCCTCCTTTGTTTTTCTTTTTTTCCTCTCCGATTGTCAGAGGAGTTTTCAGCTTTATGTAGTAAAAGAAGCCCCACTCCCCAAATTGCAGGGAGGTTCTCCAAAGAACATCTCCCCATACATACATACAAACAGAATCAGCTCAAGGAGGGAGATGCTGGTGTTTTCTTAAAATTCTGGAGCTGGCAATCTGCTTCCTCCATTTCTCTTCTCAAACAGTAGTCTCCCCATGTTTGCTGTTAGTTAGCCTGGTATAAAACTTCCTCCAGGAATGAAGGGTTTTCCCAGACCAGATCCAGAAACCTGAAGTGATGCCCACAATCAGCGTCATGAGATACTTGATCATGTAGACAGTGAAGTCAGGGGTCATGCGTGGGGTGTATTGAAGTGGACAGGGAATGGCCAAACTCTTACAGTTTTGGCTAATCCAGCTCCGCTCCCAGTGCTCACGGAAGGCCTGTTCATAGAAGTAGCAAGCAATAACAATGGTGGCTGGCACCGTATAGAGGACACTGAAGACCCCAATGCGCACCATGAGACGCTCCAGCTTCTCTGTTTTGGTGCCCCCATGTTTCATGATGGTACGGATACGGAAAAGTGACACAAAGCCTGCCAAAAGAAATGAGGTACCTATGAAGAGGTAGACAAAGAGGGGAGCTAAAACAAAGCCCCGAAGTGGGTCTATGTTGTTAAGCCCCACAAAACAGACACCACTGAGGAGATCACCATCAATTTGCCCCATGGCCAGGATGGTGATCGTTTTGACAGCAGGCACAGCCCAGGCTGCCAAGTGAAAGTATTGTGAGTTGGCTTCAATGGCTTCATGTCCCCATTTCATGCCAGCTGCAAGAAACCAAGTGAGGGACAAGATGACCCACCAGATGGAGCTGGCCATGCTGAAGAAGTACAGCATCATGAAAAGTATGGTGCAGCCTTCCTTTTTGGTACCCTGCACCACTGTCCGATAGCCATCATCTTGGAAACGTTCATTGCACACCACCCGTTCCTCCAATACAAATCCTGCAATATAGGCTACAGAGACCATGGTGTAACAGCCAGAGAGGAAGATGATGGGTCGTTCTGGGTAGCGAAAGCGCTGCATGTCCACCAGATAGGTAGTGACAGTAAAGAAAGTAGAGGCACAGCACAGAACAGACCAGATGAGAATCCAGATGCGTGCAAAGTGAATCTCCTCTTGATTGAAGAACATGTGCCCATCATTCTTGGTGGGTTCACATGGTGCCGCACAGTCTTTCTCTCCAAGAAACTTGTAGTTGAGGTAGCTGGGCACTTTAAGGACTCGTGGGCAGTGAAAGGGGTGGTCCAGAGTGGCATAACGTGGTGGCCCAGCAGTACCTTGTCCAGCAATTGGAGTGGCACTTGTAATCAATGCTGGAGAGCCACCTTCCTCTGAATGGTTCTGCCCTACACAGATCTGCTCTGCCCCATGGCGGGGAAAGTTCTCACAGCGCAGTCGTTCTGGCCACTGGAAGCCAAATTTGTTCATGAGGGCTTCACAGCCTTGGCGTGCCCTCTCACAAATGGATCGGCAAGGTGGAATGGCTTGCTCCAAGACAGTGCACACAGGGGCATACATAGAGCAGAGAAAGAATTTGAGCTCCGGAGAGCACTGGACCTTCACCAGAGGGTAGAACTGATGGACCTCCAAGCCAGCATCCTCTTGGCTGGTATGTCCCAGCAAATTGGGCATGATCGTCTGGTTGTATGCAATGTCAGTGCACAACGGAATGGAAATAGGCTGGCAGAAGCCATGGTCGGGGATAGAAATGCCCTTCTCTCCGTGGAACTGGGCCCAGCAGGATCCCAAGAGCAACGGCAGCAGCAGGCAACGGGCCAAGGACGCGTCGGCAAGGCGCATGGTGGTTTGCTCCCCGTCAGCTCTTACGGATACCCGAGCGCTTTTGTCTCCTCCCCAGGACGAGCTGGGATCTGTCACTTGCTTCGGGGACCCTAGTCGTGGCAAAACTTTTTGGGATCAGCCTCGGAGAGCTGAGGGAGGCAAAACTCCACTCACCCAGCGGGAACTCTTCCTCGCCGCGCGTCTCTCCAAGCGCCTTTCGCTTCCCTTTGTGTCTTCCCTCCCCAATTAGTCTGTTTCAAAGGAGGGCCCCCGGGCTGAGTTCAGCTTCGCCCAGCCTTCTCCTCTTTCTCCTCCCAACTTAATCAATTCCAGGCCGGCCCCTTCTCTCCTTCCCTCCTCCCGCCCGGCCGCTTGCATCTCCATCAAAGAGATGCCTAAACCCCTTCCCAAAATTTATTGTCGCCCAATCAGATTCAAATTCAGGGACCAACCCTCGTCCCCTCCTTCCTTCCTGGGATTGGTCAGCCCCCTCGGGGTGGGGTGGGGGAGGAATAACGAGATCACGAACCGAAAGCCAGATTTCTTCCTGCCCTGGTGTCCTGTGGCTGTTTTAAAGGAGAAATAATTTACCTTGGATTATCATTATTCACCTCCAGTCATAATTAAATTATTAGCAAGCAGATTACCTTGGTTGTGCCGCAAACTCAGCTCCCTCCCCCTTCCCAAATTCTAATAAATAACGTGTAAAGGCAGCTATCTCTTCTGAAAACAATTTCCAACCAAAACACACACAAAAACCTTGCCTGGAACACAGGCTAATGTGTTTCACAGGTTTCCCTCCCCCCTGTTATTGCCTATGTTTCTTTTGTTTTTTAAACTGGTGAACTCCCTGGTATTTTGTTTGGGGAAGGCCTCTGTTTACAACTCACACAATAGATTAGTTGTTACTATCTAGGTAGAAAGATTATTTCTTCTCCCCCATATCTTTGCTGGCTAGTGTAATGAGAGAGGAGGGAGAATGTTCTGTTATCTTGCTCTTCAATAAACAAAACTACATGTGTGGCAGGCTTAGAGTCTGTATTTCTGTCTGTATTATTTCCTTATATAACAACCTGAGGTTTTCAAAATCAGTTCCTTCAGATTAAATAATAATAGCCTTTGTGATGAGAAGTGGAGTGGGGGGGAGATGTAGTTAATCATCCAGTTCCTGTTGAAAACATTTGTCCATCCCTGTTTTAGGCTTATTGTTTCATGGGGTAACATTCCTCACCATTAGGAAAATTTCCTAGCATCCTTCTTTCTTTTTACTTTTATTGTCTTTGTCCTGTTTTTGAGTTTCAAACAAAAACATGTCCACCCCGTTAACAGCCTTCTAGATATTGATACATGGCTAGCCTATTTCTTTTTGGTCTTCTGGTTTGCAAACTACGTATGTCCAATTCCTTTCTTCACTTTTTATAGAGCATAGCTTTCCATTCCAACTCCCTTTCTTTTTTGGCAGCTCTCCCCTGAATCAATTCCTGATTCATTGTGCCCCTTTTAAAATGCAATGCCCAGAAGTGGGCATGGTACTTCAGGTATGGTCTAACCAAAACAGACTACAATTGAAGTTACCTCCTGTGATTTGAATGCAATACTGCTGCTAATACAGATTATAATGCCCCTGATGCCAAATGCCCCTGATGCCAAGTACAAGTGCAGCTTAGCTCGGCAGCATCTCAAAAGTTATTTCAAACTGGGGGGGAAAAGGAAAAGAAAATATACTCTTAACCAGACCAGTACCATTGATGCCAATGGCCAAAAATGCAATATGGATCATGACTATGAGTGGGGTGGGAATAGTAAGCAAGCCTTAGACTCGAAGTGCAAAGAGGACTGAATTGGATAGCCCTTAGTAAGAGAGGGAAAGTGGAAGCTAGATTAGAAAGTATTTAGGAGCAATGTTAGGCAGAGCAACTTGCATTTCAATGCTGTGCTAGGATTAACCATCTAACCATAAGTCAGTTGAAAACTATACTATGCCACATGAAATTCGCTGCCTCTATTACATCTCTTCTGATTTGATAAGCAAAGTGATTGGCTGATTTCTCAGCATTATTGTCTTTCATTTACACATAATTGTGCTGTTGGGTCTGGCTGTTTAAAAAGACTACAGAGATTGGAGGAAATGGTTAACTGTTCTGATCCCACCCATTACTGGTCTCTGGACTATATACCAATAAAGAAGAATATTTTGAAGTCAGGGTTGAAACGAAGGGTGCTCTCTGAGTGTGGTTGTTTTCTTGCAGACGGTGCTAGCACTAATAATGTTATCCAGTTTGGGTAATGAAAAGTCTGCAAGAAAACAACCAAGCTCAGAGAGCACCAAGGACTACATCTCCATTATTTGGTGGTGAAGCTTAATATTTTTTCACATACTTGGATGTTATTTTCATGTAATTAAGGATACCTTAAACCTATTGTGATCACTGGGGACAAGAAGATCGAGGGGACAATCAAGGTTAATACTAAGCGTGGAAGATCAATGAGTGCCTGCCCAAACCCAGGTTCTTCTCTGGAACAGAAATAGCACTATATGCAACGTATGTTCCACAAAGTACAAGACTTCCTTATCCTTGTTGCCATTTCTAGTCATGAAAAAATTAGGACTCAAGGACAGTGAAACTGTGTTGGAACTAGGCCCAGAATATATTGAAGTGAATGAGCTGAGTCTCTCATCCAGAAAGGCACAGAAAAGTGACAAATTTATGAATATAAGTAGTAGTGACTATAAATGACATGGCCTATCTGATCAAAGCAAAATGGTATAGCATAGATTATTCCCTTCTTGCAATACTTTGATAGGAGAAAGTATGGCTGATGACTATTTTTCTTCAATACCAATTTCTTTCAACCTGAATGGATAATGTTCCAAATGTAGATCTATGATTTTCAGCATCCATCATCATTAGCTGTATGTCCTGGAAAGATGGTAGTTTTCCATGCAACCCCAATGTATATTTTGGAAGAATGTTGGGAAAGTTGCAACCAAATATATTCTCAAAATTATAGATAATTGAGAGGTATACCAGCTCAATAGGTCTTATATCATCAGAATGGAGAAATCAATAACCTATTTCTTATAATCTTTTAAAATTTAATTTCTGTATTCAGATTCAGAGTATCTGATTGTGATGCTATGAATAGATGACAGAGATGAGGAATTTGGATCCAATTCTTGATTAAACAAAACAGTCTGTTGCTTTGCAACAGTTATTTTCTCTACATGGGGCTACCCTTGAAGAGTATCTGGAGACTGCAACTGGTGCAAAATGCGGCTGCGCGTGCTCTGGTGGGTGTTTCACAATACACCCACGTAACACCGATACTCCACCAGCTGCATTGGCTGCCCATTGGTCTCCGGGTGCAATTCAAGGTGTTGATCATCATCTTTAAAGCCCTACATGGCTTAGGACCAGGTTACCTCCGGGACCGCATCCTCCCTCACACTTCCCTTCGACCGGTGAGGTCCCACAGAGTGGGCCTCCTCCAGGTCCCGTCAGCCAAACAATGCCGACTGGCGGGGCCTAGGGGGAGGGCCTTCTCTGTAGGGGCCCCTGTTCTCTGGAACCAACTCCCCCCAGAGATCCGGATTATCCTCACCTTGCTGGCCTTCCTAAAAGCCATTAAGACATGGCTCTTCCTGCAGGCGGGGTAATTCTGAGACAACATTACATCGGATGTCTCCCCCATGTATGTTTGGGTGTTATGGGTGTTTTAAATTGTTTTTTAAATTGTTTTTTAATGATTTGGTTGGTTGTTTTATTAAAATGTTGTAAGCCGCCCTGAGTCCTCAGGGAGTGGGGCAGCATAGAAGAACCTCCAAATAAATAAATAAATAAATTTTACAATCCAGAGCACAGCAGCCTGAAATCTACTCCTAATTGCCACTTCCTTATGGCATGGATCTTTGCAATATTGATGAGTCAAAAGGGAAAGTAATGTGGAAACAGTGAGGGAAAAAGCACATACAATTCCTCAAATGCTGAAAGCACCACCAAGCCTTGGAATTACAGAAGTACTGTAGCCATTGATGGCTACTGAGTTGAATATGCCATAGAGCTCCTACGTTTATTGCCATGATATAAAAACTGATGGATCAAGTAAAAGGTATTTATCTTGCTTATCTTTTTTATCCTCCTTGTACTTTTTATTTTTAAAGTGGTAATAAGTATATGTCTAATAAAGAACTCCTTCAAAAATCTTTATTCCCAGCCAACCTAAATCTCTTCTTTCCCCCTCCTCTTGCATCAAATTTTCAGATACTGCCTGGACACTCCCTGCAGTTTTCTTGGCAAAGCTTTTCAGAAGTTGTTTGCCACTATCTCTTTTCTAAGACTGGCAGAAGGTGACTGTCCCAAAGTTATCCAGCTGGGTTTGTGATTACGACAGAATTAGAACTCACAGTCACCCAATTTCTAGCCAGATGTCTTAACATACACTAGCTCTCCTCTGCCTTCTCTTTACCTTCCTATAATCTCTTGTAAATGAGAAAGAAGGAGTTTGGCTCTTTAAAAGAGCTCTTTGAATGCAGATGCTGTTCCTCACTTATAATTGCCCCTTTTCTTTAACAAAGGCGGCCCATCCTTTCTTTCTCAGGGGCACCTCTGTGCAAAGACAGTCTTTCACACATTGGTGTAAAGATTTATTTGGTGTAAAGATTTATTTGGAAAGCTCAGAATTTAGAATGGAAAAGAAGGAGGCTGGACATAATTATGCTAAATTTAGGGGCCATTACCAAACAGATCTGAAAGCAACACTGATTGCATTTTAATTACTGATAACGGTTATGTTGGAATCTTTCATGCCTGTTGGAGAGGTGGGATGAGGATCTGAAAGGCAACCCAGTACTATCAGAAGATAAACTTTGGGTTGGAAAATATGCAATTATGATTCAATTATTAAGCAAGTACTGTATGAAATTATGATTGATTAGATATTAAAATAACTAATTTAATACACTAAGTTGTATTTGTATATAGTGGATGAATATATAGTTTTAAAACATCTAGCAGTTGTAGTCTACACTTAAGAAACACTTCAATCTTTCTGAAATTAAGAATAAATAAATAAAAATGATATAAATTTTATTCAATTACTCATTATGATGAAGATTGGATTAGATCCAAATTAAAGACAGATGGAACTACTTCCACGTGAAATCAACTAGACAGATTGGTCAAGAAAATTAAATCCAACTAACTTTTCTAGGAATATATAATTTACTGAATGTCCTCTTTTGGCCAAAATAATAATAAAAATAAAAATAAACACAACGCGGAGACAGATTGACTCCTGATAAAACATGTCAGGATATTTCTACAGGCCTAGAACCTATCCATAGGGCTCTTTTCTTGCATAAGTTCCATTAAAGCAGATAAACCCCACAATCAATTATTTTAGCCCCTGTGGTAGGTTGTGCCAAAACTCTTTCTCCTTTCCCATGGCGGTAAAAATACAAAGAAAATTCTGAAAGAAATAAACTTTCAGAATTTTCTAAATCAGCCACTTGATGTGGCAGCAGCTACATGATGCCTGCCTTGTTTTATTACAAATGTCTGGCAGAAGGTTTATTTCTGATCAAAATTGGCTTTCATATAACTTCCGTTGTTCCCTTGCTTGCCCTACAGAGTGTCTCTTTCTCTTCCCACTAGGACCCTAAACTGCAGGAGAATCTGGTATGTGTAATAGGATCAGGCTGTAGCCTTTCTTTCCGAACAACTGACCCCAAGCCTTTCTTCCCTTATCTCTCCCGTTCTCTGCCAACTTAGCCTCTTCCTTTCCCTTCCCCCTCCTGCCATCTTGGCTTACCCTCAACCTCTTATCTTCCTGCAGTTGTAATTCTTCCCCTGTCATATTTCAAGTCCTGCTCTTACTTCTCTCCTGCCTGACCCAAGGCTTTTATCTGGGCCCATTTTCCCCTGCAACTTGATCATGCTTTAAAAAAAAAACACACCACACCTTCTACTTTGTGCTATCTTTCTTTCCTCCCACTTTCCAAGTTGTCCCCCCACCCCCAAGCAGCCAGCGCCAAGCTAGGCTTTTGTCCCTGGTGTAGCTGACCCCAGGAAAGCTGCTTCTGTGTTCTTTGAAACTTGGCTGCCTGTTTTGTTTCAAGCTATTTGTGATTTTTTTTTCCATTTAAAATAACCTGGGCTGGGGCAACCTGATCCAATTCAAACCAACCAACCACAAAACTCTTCAGTTCTACATTCCTAGAGACAAATGTATTGCCATTCATGACCACCATAAAAGCTACTTCTGGTACAAAATGACCAGAATTCTTTACATGTTCTATATTATGTCTCAGATTCTCCTGCCCCCACCTCCCACATACACACACATCACATTTTCTTGCTAGTGATATTTAATAGCTATCCATTATTGCACCGTTTCTTGATTGAGGGAAGGACCCTTTTGTCTTTTTATTGCAAGCATAATAGTTAAGAGCAATGTCTTGTTTTGCAAAACTGGCCTGGTTAAATGCAGCAACAGCTTAATGCTGAATTGTATCTCTGATAACTACTACTTTTCACCTCCAGCTCTTCACGTAAGAAAGTACATAATAAACCAAGACCAAATAAAGAACCTGATCTCCAAGCACATTATGGGAATCCAGACAAAGATATTTTTGAAAACCATCATTATTGCAATTAAAACACTCACTGTTCACACATTGCAGTAAACCATGGGTTATTTAATCATGGTTTATTAAACTGCAGTTGGCTAGTTTCCACCAAGTGAACCACACTTTGGCTTAGCTTGTTCTATAAATCTAGCCACTGTCAGACTAAACTTCTTTCCACTGTGACCAGACTACATCTGACTATAAAACAAGCATGCTGAAACTGCAAGAAATCTCTAACCTAATTATCATGCTAACCCTTCCCCTTAAGGAGCTGTTTTATTATAAAATAGCGTTCTGTGCATGCGCAGAGGGTAAAAGAACTCAAATGGCGGTGTCCCGGCGGGTGGGTGGAGCACCGCGCTCCCTGCGCGATCGGCTCACCGACAACAGACAGGTAAAAGCGAACCGGGAGCATTTCACCCCTGGACGGTAGGCACACTGGTGCGCTTATGCACGCCCCTTACTGACCTCCTAGGAATCGGGTGAGGTCAACAGTGGACAGTCTAAGGGTAAAGTTTTGGAGGTTTGGTGATGAAACCACAGAGTCAGGTAGTAAGTTCCAGGCATTTACCACTCTGTTGCTAAAGTCGTATTTTCTACAGTCAAGTTTGGAGCGGTTCACTTTGAGTTTGTATCTGTTGTGTGCTCGTGTATTGTTGTGGTTGAAGCTGAAGTAGTCGTTGACATGAGGCCCCAAGGATAGAAACATGAAAGTTATTCAACAAAATGGGGTTTCTTTGGTTAAAACTAGTTATATCACTTTCATACAGGGATGGACAGGTTTCAACCATGTTTAATGTACTGTACTTCGGTTCCACCAGGTTAGAGACAGGTCAAAACTGAAGCACTTTTCAAGCATGCTATCTAGAGACAGCAGTCATTGTAGGTTCACAGAACATTCCAAGCCTAAGGCAAGCCACGACAATTAGTAAGAGTTACCCCAAATGGAGGACAGGTAAGCCCATTTGCCAAGCAGTATGGTTTCTGTGGAAAGAAAAGACATTCATAGAAATACAGGTAATCCTTGACTTACAACAGTTCATTTAGTGACTGTTCAAAGTTACAATGGCACTGAAAAAGTGACATGTCCATTTTTCACACTTACGACCTTTGTAGCAGCCCTATTTTGATCATGTGATCAAAATTCAGATGCTTAGTAACTGGTTCATACTTATGATCGTTGCTGTGTCCCAGGCTCATGGGATCACCTTTTGTGACTTTCCGGCAAGCAAAGTCAATGGGGAAATTGATTCACTTAACAACGTTTCTAACTTATCAACTGCAGTGATTCATTTAACAACTGTGGCAAGAAAAGTTGTAAAACAGGCCAAAATTTACTTAACAAATGTCTCACTTAATGACATATATTCTGGGCTCAATTGTGGTCCTAAGTCAAGGGCTACCTTTGAGCATATTGGTGTCTGTAGTATGGTAGAAAAATGCGATCCTAGTCCTTTTGTGCAAATAATTTTCATTTCTGCATTTCATTTAGGCAAAAGAAAAAAAACTATCGTTGTTATTAGAAGAGTTGATGAGCCCCAGTACCTTGTTGATCTTTTGCAAAACAAGAGTTTGAGTTTGATTCTACTTCTGGAACTGAATCACAGACTGTATGTTGCTTCATGTTGCTGTTTTATGTGAAGCTTTTCAGGCGTTCTCCATTCTTATTGTGGTGAGGAAAAAAAAAGTACTTGCATAATGCTGGAACATTCTTGCATTCCATTCCATCCTGAACTGAAGCTTCTTGGCTGAGCATCCCTGTGCAGTGGGCTGGGCTGCTTTTATTCCAGTCTCCTTTTTATCCCTGGGGCAACACCAACCCACAGTTACATACTCAGCTGGGTTCATGAAACACAGAAAACCCTAATCCTAGATTAACAAATCACAATGGCAAATTGCATCTTATGCTATATTATTAGCATGAAGACATTACCTGATTCACACAACATGCTGGTACAATAGCTGACTTCACATAACACCATAATGCTTCGGCTAACTGAATTCATTTTAAGACATACTTAATGTTCTGTATGTAGCTATCCTTGATTGTCTTTAGAAACTATCAAATATCAACAGTAGTTACCGTTGCTACTGGTTCAGAATTGTGAACACACGTGTGCGCTCGCTTCGCTCGTGTGCGGCACTTCTGTGCATGCGCAGATCGTCCGTGATGACGTCCGGGTGGGTGGCAGAGCCTCCTGCTGCCACTGCTACCGCTTCGCCCGATCTGGGGTGAACCGGTAGCAACCCACCACTGAATATCAAAATCAGAAACCAAAATAGTGACTGTCAGTCTGGCTTCCTTTTTGTACAAAATCTAGAATGAGTTGTAAAAGGAAAGCAAGCATTGTAACAACTTCCATCTGATGGAAGTAAGTAATCAGATTGCTTTTATGATTTTCCTGAAGAGCAAGGGGCCTTATGTTCCCAGTAGTCCTTGAGCCTGGTTAGTGAGAGAAACAAGGTTGCTTTCTTTGTTTTCTCAGAGGTTTCACCTTGGCAGTGAGATGAAATTTTGCAGTTGCTTCTCTAGTCAGTGAAGGCTCCTGAACTGGTTGTCCTCTGTAATAATGTTCTTCCTCAGGACCTTTCTATCAGTGGTGGGTTTCAGCAGGTTCTGATCAGTTCTGGAGAACCGGTAGTGGAAATTTTGAGTAGTTCGGAGAACCGGTAAATACCACATCTGACTGGCCCCACCCCCATCTATTCTCTGCCTCCCGAGTCCCAGCTGATCGGGAGGAAATGGGGATTTTGCAGTAACCTTCCCCTGGAGTGGGGTGGGAATAGAGATTTTACAGTATCCTTCCCCTGCCACGCCCACCAAGCCACGCCCACCAAGCCACACCACGCCCACCAAGCCACACCCACAGAACCGGTAGTAAAAAAAAATTGAAACCCACCACTGCTTTCTGTGTGTAGTACTTTGGGTTTAATTGCTGATAAATGCTTCAGAATACTCAATAAGAGATAGCAAATACACCATCCTACTCCGGACTCATTAAAACAGACCCGACTCTTTCCAAGAAGGCACATAGCTGCTCAGAGATATGAGAAACCTATACAATGCACTTAACCAACCACGTCTGTATTTGCACAACAGGAGTTAGCTAACCAAAATTTCAGCCCAAATGCCAGCTTTGTATGACACTGAATCATAATTTAACCACAAGAGGTGGGCTAGTAGAAACTACAAGATTAAATTGTACTTGACTAGTTTGTGATTTAATCTGTCATGCAAATAATGTCAGTCACTGGATTCATGTGTCATGCTAAAACTAATTATATGCTTGGTTTGAAATAGGTGCATTATTTGAACTCCAATTACGATTTACAAACTATGACTTATGAAAGGAGTACAAAAAAGTGATACTTGGGTGCTGCATGCAGTCTGCAAATATTCCTTTTGCCATCCTCATAGCCCACTGAATGGTAAATGCAAAAGCTCTGTCTCTTTGTGCATAGAGGAAAACACGCTCTTTCTTCGTGTATATATTGAGCTTGATTTGTGTTGTGGGACATAGAAGGAAAGCAACAGAGAAGACCCAACCAGAAGGAAAATAGGTGGGTACATCTTATTTCATAAGTACATATTACTTTATTCGTAAGAGATAATTTGCTATATTCACACAATCTATAAATCATAAGCCATTGTTTACTATCTGCAATTGGTCCAATCAATTAGATATATAAATTATCATGGAATTCTAACAATATTTAAGAGGACAGTTGCTAAGGATAACTGGTTGTCAGAGTGAAGTGCATTCCCAAGTTACCCCAGCATTTCTTTTTGTTTTCAATTATATGTAGTCCTCGATTTACAACAGTTCATTTAGTAACCATTTGAAGTTACAACAGGCCTGAAAGTGACTTATGACTTTTTTCACACCTACGACTGGTACAGCATCCTCATGGTCACGTGATCAAAATTTGGATGCTTGGCAATTGGTTCATATTTATGACGATTGCAGTGTCCTGGGGTCACGTGATCCCCTTTTGCAACCTTCTGACAAGCAAAGTCAATGGGAAAGGCAGATTCACTTAACAACCATGTTACTAACTTAACAATTGCAGTAATTCACTTAACAACTGTGGCAAAAAGGTCGTAAAATGGGGCAAAATTCACTTAACAAATGACTCACTTAACAACAGAAATTTTGGGCCCAATTTTGGTTGTAAGTTGAGGACTATCTATATAGCTGACATTAGATTTTCTCTTTTAATCTTCAGTGCAAACCTAATCTGGCTTTATGTTAGGTTGCTTGCTCTCATGTTTATAAAGTTTTGCTTGCTGACAAGAGTTATGAAAATGCATGGAATATCGAAGCACTTCATATCAACTTTCCCCAATCTGATGCCCCACAGTTTTGGAATGTAAAGGTAGTGGGAATTATAGTCCAAAGCATCTGACAGATCCTGATTTGTGTGAGATGAGAAATGACCACTTTCAGCAGTCTCCACCAGCAGGGCCAATGATAAAAGAGGATGGGAGTTGTAGTTGGGGAAATCTGGAGAGCCACAGGTTCTGAGAAGACAATCCTTTGTACCTACTTTCATCAAGAGGCCCCACCAGATGTTCATATTTTTTCTCTTCCAACTATTAGCAACTTTATTTCTGAACTGTATATGTTCCATCACTATTCCAAAACTATCCGACCACCGAAACAAACACTGGAGACAGGATTCAACATTTTGTGACACACTGCTTTCATGATGAGAAGCCTTTCACACATCACCCAGTGGCAAAGAGGCAGTTGAAAGGGAAAGAACAGGGACTGGTAACTCTCAGGAGGAGAAGTGGAGCAAGCAAGCTTCAGGGAGCAGAGCTTCTGTGCTACCCAGAGCATCTTGCCTTCGCCTTGACAAGTGGCAACAAAATAAATAAACAATGTAAATAAGAAAGTATGCAAATATATGCTATTTGCATATTTACACAAATTGCAAAAGACAGCATTTGGTGGGATAGCATTTCAATTGCCTTGCTGCCCGATATTTATTTATTTCTGGAGGAAGAGCAGAAGGAAGGCGTCTGGAAGATTCCAGCCATAAGTGAAACTGGTTAGTGGGTTTATTTAATTCTACCTCATGTGCCTTGCTTAAGATTGCCAGCACTGAGATTTGGTCATAAATAACTTCAAATCATCCTGATGTTTTGAAGTTAGTTTGTTTATTATTTTATTTTTATTTTATTTTATTTTATTTTATTTTATTTTATTTTATTTTATTTTATTTTATTTTATTTTATTTTATTTTATTTTATTTTATTTTATTTTATTTTATTATTTTATTTTATTTTATTTGTTTGTTTGTTTATTTATTTATTTGTCAAACATGTATAGGATAGTAGTAGTTTGTATAAACATAAGTAAAAAAGTAACGATAAAAGAGGACAATAGGACAGTAGGACAGGGACAGTAGGCACAGTGGTGCGCTTATGCACACCCCTTACAGACCCTCTTAGAAACAGGGAGAGGTCGACTGTAGACAGTCTAAGGTTAAAGTTTTTGGGGTTTGGATAAGTTCTTTGGATAAGTGTTTTAGTGAAAGGAAAGAATGGCCTGGCCCTGTTTCTTTCCTCGCCTAAACTTTCGCTCTCATTCTCACTCGTGACTTTTTTCATACCTCTTCCCACTGCCCCCACTCCTTCTTTGCTTGTTTTCTTTCCATCATTCTTCTTTCTTCTTCCTTTTCTACACAGTTTTTTCCTTTTGGGATTTTCTTCCCCTGCTCCGCTCCCCGTGTCTCCCCCCCTCCCCCTTCCCCGGCCTCCAACTTCTTTCCTTCACTCAGCTCTCTCCTTTTCCTGTAACTTAAGCTTTTGTTGAGAGCAGGGGAAGGCCGGTCTGCCTTGAAAAGAGGCCCCTCTCTGCCTTTCAGGGTGTAATTGAAACCATCGGAACTGTTCCTAGCCTTGGAGGAGGGGGGTATAGGATCCCAGAATCAAAGATCTGGAGCTGGTATGAGGGGGGGGGGATAATTTGACCCTTCAAGACAAACAGTGATTTATGATCCTTTTGCTCACCAGCTAGTCAGTCCGCTTTTCCTACTCCAACGTTTGGCAAGCAAGCAAGAATTTTCTCCCCCCCCCCCCCATCCGTAAAACTCAGGCAACTACACACACACACACACAATTTTCTACTCGCACACCATCAGCGAGAATTCCTAGAGAACATTTCATCTCAGGTGACTGTAAAGAGAACTACTTTTCTGCCCAACACAAAAATTCATACACAAACTAGTTACTTCACTGCTACTTACCAACACTCTCCCCTCCTCCCCACCCCCCACATCTATTTCTGCCAGTGTTAAAAGTTAAGAAAATTCAGTGAGGAGAATTATTTATTTGGCTTTGTGGCAAAACTTTTTTTTTCTTACTGCTCCATCTATAAACTAGAATATTCAACCAGGAATAACTAGAATTTAGCACAGATACAGGGTTTCCTTTCTGATTTTCTTTTTTGTTTTTTAAATTAGGTAAAAAGAAAAGCAGCAGCAGCAGCAGCAGCAGCAACAACAACAACAACAACAGCAACAACAACAACAACAACACAGAAAAGTGTAATTGTCAGAGTGGCTGGATCCTTCCCCAAAAAAATGTAATCCTACAACTCTTGAGCATATGCAAATTGTGTTGTGGAATCTGAGTTAAGAATCATGGCTTGATCTGTTTTGAAGTTTTCATGTTCTGTTAGTCATGGTTTGTTTTAACTAACAGAGTTTAACAGATTAACAGCTTTGGAAGGGACTTTGCAGGTCATCTAGTCCAGTGCTCCCCAACCAGTGTGCCGCGGCACACTGGTGTGCCATGAGGCCATGCCAAGTGTGCTGTGGCAAAAGCTCGCGTCATATCCAGAACAGCCTGCCGCCCACCGAATGCTAGATTTTGCCCAGCAACGTTTTGTTGCATTCGATGTGCGGCCGCGGCCCTACAGCTCTGAGTCCGAGAAGTTCTATCCTAAGGTGACCAGATTTTCACTTCGGTAAAGCGTGACACCATTGAGGGGGGAGGGGGGGGAGATGATCCACGCCTCCCCTTTCCGCGCCAGGACAAAAGACTTCGGGAAGGACTTTCATTACTTCCCGGATTTCGCTCCGAAACCTCAAGCTCTTCTCCCTTCCTTCACTTAGCAGCCCCACCGCCCTGCTCCATACTTAAAGACCCTTACCGCTACCATGGCCTCGCACGCTCAGCCCCGCTTGATGGCAACAGCCAGAAATGGGCTTCCGGAGGCATAGAGGAAGCAGCGGCTTTGGCGGGTCTGGCCGTGTCCTTTCCCGGGTCTGCCACACGGGGGGAAGGAGCGGAGGCATGGGGCACCCACCAGACGCCGCCCCGGAGAGAAGACCAGGCCCGGCTGGCAAGGGCCAGGAAGGATTTTTCCCGTGCCTCCAGCCAACTTGTCCTCCGGGCCAGACGCAGCAGAGGTGAGCCCCAGCCATGGCATTGGTAAGGGCTGCGATGAAGGGGTGGTGGTGCACAAAGCTGCAGCCTCTGCTGCGTCTGGCCCGGAGGACAAGCTGACTGGCGGCGCGGGAAACATCCTTCCTGGCCCTTGCCAGCCGGGCCTGGTCCTCTCTCCGGGGCGGCATCCGGCGGGTGCCCCACGCCTCCGCTCCTTCCCCCCCGTGTGGCAGACCCGGGAAAGAACACGGCCAGACCCGCCAAAGCCGCTGCTCCCTCTACGCCTCCAGAAGCCCATTTCTGGCTGTTGCTGTCAAGCGGGGCTGAGCGTGCGAGGCGCTGAACTGGGCCCTCGGGCACGTCGGAGCGCGGTCGGGGGTTTTCCCTGCCCGGCCCGGAGCTGTTTCCCTCAAGATCCGCTTTGGCGAGTGCGAGGCAGAGAGTATATGGGCCTGCTGGGGGGGAGGGCCCGAGATGCAAAGAGTGAATGACACGCGGGAGGCGAGGAGGAAGCTGGGTGGGGCCTGGCTCGGCTGCTGAAAGAGTCCCTGGACACCCAACTTCACTGACAATTGATGATGAAACCAGCACGAGCGATATTGCAAAAAACGATATTTTGAAGATTATATTTTTTTAAATCCAATTTTTGTATATGGTGTGCTGTGGAATTTTGGGAGAGGCTATGGTGTGCCGAGGGTGACAAAAAGTTGGGGAGCACTGATCTAGTCCAACCCCCTGCCCAAGCAGGCGACCCTATATCTGCCTCTACCTAGGATCGAACTCACAACCTCCTGATTGTGAGGCAAGAGCTCCACCTAAGAAAAGACACAAAATGCCTTTGCAAATGCACAAAAGGATTTCATTAGGAAATTTATCATTTATTAATTGTATTTGCCACCAGATCATCTTGACTCACAGTGGCTTATGACTGCAACATAAAATTACAATAAAGCATCCACAGTAAGAAAATGAATCCACAATCTCAAATAATAATATAACACAAACTCATAACAAATAAAAATGAAAAATAATAGTTACAAAGCACAATAAGAAATAAAATACCAGTGACAAGAAAACTCACAATAAGGTCTGCTCTTCAGACCTTGTTGTGAGTTTGCTTGCCACTAGTATTTTATTTCTTATTGTGCTTTGTAACTATTATTTTTCATTTTTATTTGTTTTTGATGCTTTATTTGTATTTATCTTCAGTAACTTCCAGAATGTCATTGGTAAGGAAGACAATAAGCCAGCTATGCTGGCTGGAGAATTCTGCGAGTTGAAATCCACAAGTCTTAAAGTTGCCAAGTTGGGGGCCCCTGCAATAAGTGAAGTCCACACATCTCCATGTTGGCAAGACTCAGAACCTCTGTTTTAGGGACAGGCTATACCAGAGTGTAGATTTATTTATTTATTTATTAGTGAGATTTATATACCGCCTCATAGTGCAAGCACTCTCTAAGCCAGTGGTGGCCAACCTGAAGCGTCCCATGCGCCAATTGGCCCAGGCATCCCGGGTGGGCGGGCCTGCCTGGATGCCGCCATTTGAGTTTTGCAGAACGCTGTGCACATGCGCAGAGGGCAAAAGAACGCAAATGCCGGCATCCAGGTGGGCAAAAGAACGCAAATGCCGGCCACCTCCTTTCCTTGCCTCCCACTGCTTTTCGGCTCTGCCGCCGTTGCTGCCCCCTCCTTTCCTCGCCTCCCGCCGCGGGACCCTCCGACCCTGAAGCTCTGCCGGCCGCCTCCTTTCCTCGCCTCCTGCCTCCCCTTCAGCTCTGCTGGCAGAGCTTCAGGGCTCCTGAAGGCACCTGCGGCGCATGGGCTTTGGGGAGCGGTGGGCTGGGGCCAAGTTCTGCACGCGGGAGGCGAGGAAAGGAGGAGGCAGTGGCGGCGGCAGAGCCGAAAAGCTGTGGGAGCCGAAGGGGAGGCTCCGTCGCCGCAACAGCCCCGGACCTCCGACCCTGAAGCTCTGCCGGCCGCCTCCTTTCCTCGCCTCCCGCCTCCCCTTCGGCTCTGCCGGCAGAGCTTCAGGGCTCCTGAAGGCACCTGCGGCGCTAGGCTTTGGGGAGCGGCGGGCTGGGGCCAAGTTCCGCACGCGGGAGGCGAGGAAAGGAGGAGGCAGCGGTGGCGGCAGAGCCGAAAAGCGGTAGGAGGCAAGGAAAGGAGGCGGCCAGCAGAGCCTTCCCTTTGGCTCTGCCGGCTGCTTCCTTTCCTTGCCTCCCACCGCCCCTTCGGCTCTGCGCACGGCGGGGAGAGCTGCGAGACGCGTGTCCTACCTGGGACTTGTTCCGTCGCGTTCCTCGGTATTGTATCCAGGGCAGCCCGTTCTAAAAGAGAAAGTCTTCAAACTTCTCAAACTCGCGAGACGATCTCTTTTAGAACGGGCTGCCCTGGACACAATACCGAGGAACGCGACGGTGGATGCGCCACTTGAAATCGTGGAATGCGCCACGTTTGGCGCATGCGCCACGGTTTGGCCACCCCTGCGTCTAAGCGGTTTACACCATTAAGCAATGTATATATTTACATTGCCCCCAACAATCTGGGTCCTCAGATGCTACTCAGGGGTGGGTTCTAACTTATCTTGCCACCGGTTTGCTTCCTCCCGGGCTGCGTGGGCATGCCTCGGTGCGCACGTGCTTTGCACACGTGCGCATGCGCAGTGCTGAAAATTCTCAAAAAAAAAATTTTAAGCCGGAAAAAAGATGGTGGCACATGCGCAGTGCCGGAAACTTGACTTCTGTGCATGCGCAGAAGAAGAAAAAATCAGAAAAAAATTCCCCCAAAAAATAAATCCAAAAAAAAGATGGCGGCGTCCACGGACTAGCACCGACAGAACCAGTTCCGTGATGTCATCGTGATGTCACCAGTGGTTTGCTACCAGTTCTATAGAACTGGTGTGAACCGGGAGGAACCCACCTCTAATGCTACTATGGAAAAACATCCACTTCTGGAGTTTACAACCTCACAGAATTGAAGCCCCTCTGCCACAGATCCTCCCGGGAGGGACTCCTCAGATGGATAAATTCTAATTGGAGAAGGCAGCCCTGCAGATATCTTGGTACCAAATTATATAGAGTTTTATAAGTTCAAATGATCACTTTGAATTGCATCTGAAAACTTAACTGGTAGCCAATAGGTGTAATATGATTGTAGCACAAGTCAATAGGAAGTGACATGCTAAATATTACACCAACTATAGTTTCCAAGTTGCCTTCAAAGCCCACATAGAGTACCTTGGAGTAATCGAGTTGAGTAGTCACAAGGGCATGAATCACCATAGCCAGTTCCTTTCACTGAAGGGATGGGCACTAATGGCTCTTTAGATGGAACTTGACAAAGGCCTTCATTCACAGCAGCTATGAAACCAAAAGAACCCCCAAGTCACAGGGATACTTCCTCAGGGTTAGCACCATTACTCCAGCAACACTGCAGCTGAAAGTGAATAAATAGCAAATCCAAAACTTGACAAAGGGACAAGACTGTCAATCTCTAGATGACCCAAGGTGGCAATATAAACTTAGATATCATCAGCAAATTGTTGGTATCCTCCCTGCACTACTGGATTACCTACCCCTCCCTATGGCTTTTTATCAGTGGTGGGATTCAATTTTTTTTACTACCGGTTCTGTGGGCGTGGCTTGGTGGGTGTGGCTTGGTGGGCGTAGCAGGGGAAGGATACTATAAAATCTCCATTCCCATCCCACTCGAGGGGAAGGTTACTGCAAAATCCCCATTTCCTCCCGATCAGCTGGGACTCAGGAGGCAGAGAATAGATGGGGTGGGGCCAGTCAGAGGTGGTATTTACTGGTTCTCCGAACTACTCAAAATTTCCATTACCAGTTCTCAAGAACTGGTCAGAACCTGCTGAATACCACCTCTGCTTTTTATGATGCCTTATGTCAAACAGCAAGAAAGAGGTGACCAACAAGGAAGTGGGCTAACTTCACCTCTCCAGCTCCTTAACAGCAGCAACACATTTTATTATAGCCATTGGCTCATCAATAAATAAAATTAAAATGTAATATACTACAAGTCCTCATATTATCAAATTTTAAATATAATTGGGCTGACATGGTTAATAAAATACCTGCAACTGAATATTTGTGGGGGGGAAGAGGGAGGGAGGGAGGGGGGAGGGAGAGAGAGAGAGAGAGAGAGAGAGAGAGAGAGAGAGAGAGAGAGAGAGAGAGAGAATCTCCAAATATTCAGTTACTGTCATTTTATATATAATGTATGTATATATAATTTAAAACATTGCTTAAGCAGGGTTATCAAAAGACTTCTGATTTTATCATTAACTTACTTTAATTTTGAAAAATTCTTTCTCCTATTATTTGTTAATATACTGGTATTTACATGTTTTAAGTGATTTTGTATTTGATCTAGAAATCAATTTAGTAAGCAACCTGTAATGTAATATATTGAATTAATTCATTCAGTTCAAGTATTATGCACATTATGTAGACTGATAAATATATCCTAAGTTGTGAAGAAGATCTATTTTCATATGAGCATGCATGTTGAAGGAATTCTAGAAGTTGGGAGTCCATGCATTTTAAAGTTGCAGAGGTTGAAAAACACAGAGCATGAGGAAATTTTGTTAAAACAGTTTGGTTATATATAGGTATTTCCTTATGCATTAAGGACAATATTTTGTCTATATCATATTCCAAAGCAGAACAACTGAATTAAATGTTTTTAGTTTGGTGTGACCTGCAGTTGATCTCATGCACAGCGTAAAATGTTTGCAAGGGACCAGACCACTAGTGGAGGGCAGCTTATCTCTTACATAGTTTGTCCTGATTAATGCTGAAGTGAACTGAGCTCTCTTGCATACCACTCCGCTATGATCACTATTATTTCTTGCCATTTTCTGAGCAGAATGACCTATCATCTCTACTAGTATATTCATATAATGTCAAAGTGAAATAACCATATTTTAGTTTTGTGTAAGAAACCAGGCGACCATGAATTCTAGTCCAGACTTAGGTATGAAACCAAATGGGTGACTTCTAAGAAGAAGGCAGTTGCAAATCTCTTTCAAAAAGGCTACCAGAAAAAAATCATTGCCAGGAATCATAACTGATTCACAAGAGGGAAGGAACTCAGCCTTTATGTCTATGAAGTACTTTGGCATGGTCTGTAGATGTGTGACCAAAAATAAATAAACAAATCCTCACATAGTAAGGAAATATATACCCACCTCTTCTGCTTGTAGAAGTGGGATGGGACGTTATGGACAGGACTTTCTCACAGCCACAAAGTGTTTCAGACCTACTCATAGTGTTCCTGAGTTCCCCAAGATTATAAAGAAAGTGGAAATATGAGAAAACAGAAGGGGAGAATCAGCAGAGGGCATATGAAATTGGAGAATGGCAGTCAGGAAAACAAACACAAAGGATAACAATCACACAGGGCCCAAGGGTGTGAGGGAATTATAAGCAGGTGATAGGCAATAAATTGACATGTTTTCTTGGGAGGATTGTGGGAAAATGTGTAAAAATGAGTAAGTAGAAAGTATCCGCTCCAGCAGTCCAACCCTGTCCATCGGTTAAAAATGCCATGAAAATTCACATTTTAAATATAAGAATTCATGAATAATGTTGAAAATCAAGACAATCCCTTTAATTCATTAATTACTAAGCCAGGGATGGGGGCATTCCTGAGAGCTGTATTCCTAAATTGGGGAAGTACAGGAAAGAAGTTGTTGAGCAGAAGGAGGTGTTATAAGGAAATATCCTTTTAGGTTCAGTTCCAAGTGGGGAAAAAGACACTGGATTCATGAAGGTTGCTTGGAAGGAAGGTTTAATGGTGGACAGGAGCACATGGCAGGAGCCCCTGTACAGAAAAGGTAACTTACATGGTTGTGTGGTGAAGAGAAAAAAGAGGAAGAGATATATTGAGTTCCTGGTTTTTATAGTCTAAGTTGGGTCCCACCTCTTAGATTTCCTTTTCCTGTATAGAAATGTATCCCATTGGCTCTCAGACCCCCCAGGGGCATGCTGGGGTGGCTCTTGGCTTTTGTCTAATCCAGCTTTGGCTGAAATGGAAGGGCCTTGGGCAAATCCTATTATGGTTTTGTCATGCAAAAGACTTTCAGCCAGGTGAGAGGAATGTGTGAGCTTAGCAGGGGTGGGGGTTTCCAAGAGGAGTCTTTTGTCTGTTTAAAAAGCATGTTTCCAGATGTTTCCACAGAATATTTCCTACATTTTAATATCTCCTAGGATATCTCATTTCCTAGGAGAGGGGTGGGTGCTAACTTCCTACAGAGGTTTTTGTGTTATAGGGTCCTGATAAGTAATTAGGAAGAATTAAAGATAATAATCTGAAATTTACTGAAGTAATATAATTTTCATCTGTGTTTTAAAAAGGTATACTGGGGGTAAGAATGGGATGGACTGGAAAGGTGATGCCTAGGGAATTTAGTTGACCTTGTTTGCGAACCTTTTATGTGAAGGAAAGGAGCTGGGAGCCAAACAGACTTCAGTCTTGGCTTCTCAAGACTGAAATCCATGTGGGGAGATTAAACGCCACATGCTTAGTGAAGTATTAAGTCTTTCTTCCAATCACCCCCAACCCAGTTGTCCAAGCTCAGTATGAACAGCTGAGGGCCCTCATATGACTCAGCATGGGGGCTAACAGAGGAAAGCCAAGGAGATAGCAGCCAGAGCAGGGATCCTGCAGCTGTGCTTGTCAGACTTTGCCTGGTTGGAATACTTAACCATGCAGAAGGAGATTGTAGCACTGGTGCTGTAGTCCTTTTAAAGGAGGAGGGTAAACAGCTTGAGGATAGGCAGACAAAAAGAGTCAGTGGTTTTTTTACAGTTCCATGCTGATCCCTGAAAAAGTTGCATTTCTCACATTCGATATAATATTTGCACTTAAGAAACCTTATAGCTGCTGTGCTTGAGGAAGCACTTTGTAAAGGCAAACAAATTTAATAAATTAAAAAATAAAATAAAAGGCATTTCTCAGCCCTCATCTCTCTTGGATTATATGCTCTCTTGGAATAACTGAAGGAATTGCTGCCTTGAAAAACTGGAATTGGATATGGGATATGGGAATACCTTGTGCCATCGTCTTCATATTTGACAACAACTTTATTATTTGTGCAGTTAAAAAAAAAGAACCACTTGTAACAAACTCCATGCAATACTCCTGCTGAAACTGTAGATGTAGCCTGGAATTTAAGGGTGGCCCCCAACTTTGGACAGGATTACTCTCATGCAGCCTCTCTTGAATCACCATTCCCGATCCTCCCCGTGGTTTAGGGAGGAACTAAAGGTTCTGAAAAGGGCCAAGAGACACCTAGAACGCCGCTGGAGGAAGACAAGGGATGACTCCAACTGGACACAATTTAGAACCTCTATTAAGGCCTACCTCATGGCGATAAGAGCAGCGAAACAGCAGTTCCTCACAGAACTGCCCAGAGGCCCTAGGTCAGGGGGACTCAGGCAATCTTTTGCAGGGCCAGGCGAAGGAGTTTGTTCAGCATTTGGACAAAATTGCTTGGATTCGTTCCCAATTGGAGCCCACGCATGGAGATAGCCCATGTGAGATGGCAGGGGAGAGGTCTTGCCCTGTTATCTGGGAACAGTTTGATCCAGTTGGCCCTGATGAAGTGGATAGGGACCTTGATGCTGTCAGTGCCACCACCTGTCAGTTAGATCCTTGTCCCTCCTGGATGGTGAAAGCCTCCAGGATAATGACTAGTGGTTGGGTCCAGACAGTGATTAATAGATCACTAGAGGAGGGGACATTTCCAGATGCTTTTAAGCAAGCCCTGGTTTGCCCTCCTCCTAAAAAAAAATCACTGGATCTCACCTGCCTGGACAATTTTCAACTAGTTTCCAACCTCCCATTCTTAGCAAAGATGGTGGAAAAGATGGTGGCCTGGCAACTGCAGAAAGTCCTGGATGAAACAGATTTTCTGGACCACTTTCAGTCAGGATTCAGGCCTGCTTATGGGATAGAGACGGTATTGGTTGCGCTTGTCGATGATCTCTGGCGAGAGTGAGATATGAGTAGTGCAACAATCCTTGCTCTCCTTGACCTCTCAGCAGATTTTGATATCATTGATCATGGTATCCTTTTGGTCCAGCTGCAGGGAATGGAGATGGGTGGCACAGTTCTGCGTTGGTTCAGCAGCTCCTTTCTCTGTGGTGGTCCCAATTGTTGATAGGGAGTGAGGTGCAGCCCTCGACTGCTATTCTGTGGGGTATCGCAGGGCTTGGTACTTTCTCCACTCCTTTTCCGCATCTATATGAAACCGCTGGTTGAGATCATCCATCACCATGGGTTGAGGTATATATTGTATACTGATGACAGCCAACTCCCCCTCTTGATGACTCAAGTGATGCTATGGCTGCCCTTTCACGTGCCTGCAGACTGTGGGAGGCCTGGATGGGGAACAACAGGCTTCAACTGAACCCTGGTAAGACCAAATGGCTTTGGATATGCGGAGCTCCAGGATCAGTGACTTTATCATCTTTGGCTCTGGATGGGATGGCACTGACCCAGAAAGACCCAGTCCGCAACTTGGGGATTCTCCTGGACTCATGACTCTTGTTCGAGGAACAGGTGGCAGCTAGGAGAGCCTTTGCACAACTTCTTGTTGTGTGCCAGTTGCAGCATTTCTTGGACAGGATTCCATGTGCTTAGTTGTTCAGTCCCTAGTCATCTCATGACTGGACTATTGAAATGCACTCTACATGGGGCTACCCTTGAAGGGCATTCAGAAGCTACAACTGGGGCATAGTGTAGCAGCATGGGTAGCTTGGAGGGTTAGGGTTAGGGTTAGAGCATCCCGGGTGGGTGGGCGGAGCCTCCCACCACCACCACCGGTTCACAGAACCGGGAGCAACCCACCGCTGGTCTCATCCCCTCTGGGATTGGCCCATACTACTTGTGCCAGCAGAGGAGGCATGCTGCAGTTCCCGTTAGCCCGATTATTCCGGCTGGCAGGGTCCAGGAGAAGGGCCTTCTCTGCTGTTGTTCCTTCCCTCTGGAACATCTTGCCCCCCAATGTGAGGTTGGCCCCAACCCTCCTATCTTTTCATAAGTGCCTAAAGATGTGGCTTTGCCAGTCGGCTTGGGGCCTCAGTGAGGGAACAGCTCCCTCGCCCTCCCCCATGTGTCTTTGGTTTTAAGGGTTGATTTTAACTTTTTATGTTCTAACTTAAATGTAACTGTAAGATGCCCAGAGTTACCCTATGGTAAGATGAGCAGCCAATAATTTTCAATTTGAACAGAACAGAACAGAACAGATTACATTGTCCATTGTATGCAAAGTACAGGTAATCCCCGAGTTACAAACTTTCCCTTAGCAAACATTTGAAGTTACTTGATAAGTACTCCCTATTGTTTATGAATAAGTCCTGAAATTACAAATGCTGCAGCATCACAGTAGTTGTTCGCCCTTATGAACGACCAGAGAGGCTCTGTAACATTCACCCTGCCTGTTCCCACCCACCCACCCACTGCGCTGGGTCTCCGTAGGCACTTGTGAAGATTTAGAGAGCCTTTGTTTTCTTGGCCTGTTTCGGTGCTTGAAGAAAGGCCAAAAAGTGTTTATGCACCTATGGGGCACCGGTTCAAAGAACCCCATAAGACTCAAGGAAAAGTACTTTCCCGGCAAAAACAGAGCCCTGGAGTGATGCACATTCCCTCCAGAGGCTCCGTTCTCTTCAGCAAAGATCTCCTCAAGTCCTATAGGGATTTTGAACTGGTGCCCTATAGTGCATAAACACTTTTTGGGCAGAGGCCAAAAGTTTCTGGGGGCCATGATCTCTTGTGACTTCAGGCACCCAACCACTTTTGCAGAGAATGGGTACCTGAAGTCTTGCAAGATTAGGGCATCCAGAAGCTTCCAGTCTGTGCACAAAAGATGTTTTCACACCAATAGGAGACTTGAAGCAACATCATTTTGCTGCCCCAAACCTCCCTTCAGTGTGCAAATACTTTTTCATGCCAACCCTGGAAGCCTTTGGAGGAGATTCACCGAGGCTGCCCGCCACTCCAGAAGTGGCAGGCAGCCTCGGTGAGTCAGAGAAACTGAGCAGAGAGTGCTTGTCCTGCTCTCCCTCTGCTCCCACCGCTCATCAGGAGCACGCAAAGAAATAGGCTAGAGCAGGGGTTGGCAACCGCGGCTCTGGAGCTGCATGCAGCTCTTTGGGGCCCCTGCTGTGGCTCCCTGTCCCATCACTGGCTGGCCTCACCCTCCCTCACCTGGCCTGAGAAGTAAGGGTGATGGCAGGAATGGAAAAATGGCTGGGGCTGATTCTCCGGCGCTGGTTGAGGAACATAGCCACCCCCCAGCACAGGCTTCCCTTCGGCCGACCCTCCTCCCCCTCTCACGACTCCCTGGCTGACTATGGCAGGGCCAGAGGGTGAGCATGCGTGGGGAGACCCTCCTTCTGGAAGCCGCGGAGCTGCAAGAACCTTCCTTTTGGAAGCGAGAAGCTGCGGAGGGCAGGCGTCTTCTCACTTAAGGAGGGTCTTTGGACGCAGCTTCTCTCCTGCCCTAATGATCTGGCCATCGCCTTGCCGTGCCCCCCTCTGCATGAGAGGAGAAGGAGGGGAGGGGAGGAGAGTCATGGGGGCCTTAGTGCAGGATTGAAGCAACCCTGTACCTGCCTTCGCGCCACATTTATGCGTAAGGCAGCCTTTGCTTCCTGCCGCTTTGGGCTGGAGCTTACGCCCTCCCCGCTTGGCCGAAAAGCTGTGGGGGTGGGGTGGGCACAGCAAGGCAATGGCTGGATCCTTAGGGCAGGAGAGAAGCCACGTCCAAAGACCCTCCTTAAGCGAGAAGCCACCCGCCCTCTGCGGCTTCTCACTTCCAGAAAGTTCTCTCTTCTCCGCAGCTCCGTGAAGGAGGGTTTCCCCATGTATTCGCACCCTCCTGGCCCCGCCACACCCACCCAGGGAGTTGCAAGAGGGGGAGGAGGGTCGTCCAAAGAAAAGCCTGCACCGGGGGTGGAGATCCTTCCTCAGCAGAGAGAGAGAAGGGGAGAGAGGGAGAAAGAGAGAGAGGGAGAGAGATGGGTGGGGAGAAATGGAGAGAGAGAGAGAGATGGGGAGAGGGAGAGAGAGAGATGGAGAGAGAGGGAAGAGAGAGAGAGATACCTGTTTCCCATAGAAAAGAAAACATAGAGCCACAAAACCTGGGTAGCCGTGGCTGTGGGGGTCATGTGACTCGGTGGGAGTGAGTGACATCGAGTTGACCACGCCCACCCAGGTTTTGTGGTTCCAGGTGTTTTGTTTTCTCTGGGAAATGAGTCCAAATGGCCCTTTGAGTTTTTAAGGTTGCCGACCCCTGGGTAGAGAGAAGACAGATCTTCACAAGGTAAATGACCTGGAGCAGCAGGTTGGGGGGAGCCATTGTGGGGACCCCAGGGGAGGGAGAATGAGGTATCTCAATGGGTCATGGGAGGCCTTGGGTGATCTGAAGCAGGTGGCCTGTTCCATCACTAGGCATCCCCATGGCCTTCCCCACCCTGAGATACCATACCTCATGTGCGCTTAATGAGCTACGCATTCGATTAGCTAGCGAATGCATGGACAAAAGAAGGAAGTGATTGCGTTCAGATTATGCAATTCACTCCAATGAATCCTCGGGTTACAAGGAATGGGCAGGCTCCATTACATTCGTAACTCGAGGACCACCTGTACAGTTTGTGAAATCCCAAGAGAATAGTCTTGATATCTGTCCAATATAAGTAGAAAATGTGAACCCTAATGAAGTTATCTTGGTATTACCATAAGAAATCAGTAGTGATAGCAGCAAAAAATTCTGTTCTTTTCCTCCTTATTCTACTGGACAATAAGATCTGCTCTATCAACATAGGATGGAAATATATATTCTCTATATGAATGTATGTACCATGAATTTTTTAGAGTCAAAGAAATGTGATCTTCTGGTGTCAGGTATCAAGAGTTTAATAGTCACATCACACAATAATTAATGTTTTAAATAATAATAGAATACAATTGTATTTACTGTACAATTTGAGATTGCTTATAGGTAGAAGCCTAGGGTTTATCACAAGGGGTTGAGCCAAGTGAATATCTTTTCCTACTATGTGTTCCCAGGATGATGAGCACAGAGAGCTGGGTATGATTTTGTCAGTTTAAATTTGGCAACTTTAAGATGGGTAGATTTCAAATCCCAAAATGTCCTAGCCAGCATGCCACCTGAATGCTGAGGAAAGAACTAGGTGTGATTTCCTCAGTCTAACCCAGTGTTTCTCAAATTTGTCAGCATTAAGATGGATTAATTCCAACTTTCAGAACTCCCTAATTAGTATACAACCATCTATTTTAAAGTTGCCCCCCAAAAATGGGGGGGGGGAACTGGTCTAAACACTGAAAGTAGATTGAAGACTGGAGTTACAAACCTTGTGATGAGCAAGTACATGTTATCAGAATCTGCCTGGACCTCATGACAGTATAGTGTGCATGTTTGAGGAATTCAGTTTGCTCTGAGAACTGCAGTCATAGAGTACGCGAGAAATCCAGCCTGCTACAGATTTTGGCAAAGTATGCCCAGCTGCTGGGACAGTCAGAAACTATTTTAACTCTCCTAAGGAACGTGATACTACAAAAGGAGAAGTTTAAAAGAGACTGCAGGTGGGCTTTAGGCTTGTTGAGCCAGTCTGGGCGCTGTTTCCTTTTCCTTCCACATACTACCAGCCCTTCACGTTTGCATGTGACAAAATGCCAAAGGGGACAGCTATTTATAAGGTTGGAGAATCTTCTGGGCTGCTGTGACAAATTTTTATCCTGTGTAGGAGATTTGCTACATGGAAATAATTAGCTGTACTGTATTTCCCACCCTGAAGGCAGCAACACCAACTAGCTTTTCTATTCTCTGTACTCTACCCTATCTCTACCTTTCTCATTCATTCTGCATCAGTTTTCTAGGTAGCTTGTTAAGACACAAACCTGGGAATCAAGATTTGAATTCTGGGCTTTGATTACTCAACACTGTAAGTAATCAGTGGTGGGGAGATGATAACTTTTCTCCTGACCACTATGCTTCTCTCCTCTCCTCTCTTGAAATCTGTGATGAAGAGTAATGTTGTGGCCCACCAGCAGCCCATGCAGCTGGTAGCTGATTCCGACAATGAAGAGGCTGATGTGGTGATGTGCAAGCAGCCTGTGCAGCTAGCACCCAAGTCGGACAGTGAGGAGGCTGGATAGGACTCAGTACCAGAGGTGGAGATTCAGCCAGGGCCTTCAGAACCTCCAGAAGCTCTCATCAATGACGAGGAAGAAGAGGAGGAGCCTATTCTCAATGCACAGGCACACAGAGCTGCCAAAAGGCAAGAATGGTTCCTCAGGAGGTCTCCTTGGGAGTAAGGCTTGGGGCTAATTGGCCACTCCCCTACCCTATTTAAGGGATGACGACGAAGGAGCCAATTTGCAGGAAACAACTTCATTCATATTCCTTCGTGTCTTGACTCCAAAAACGTCTGATCGGCTCATGTTCTCTCTCTTGGCATTTTTCCTGCAAATTGCTTCTGGGCATTTTGCCAACCACCGTAAGATCGCTGTTATCTACAAGACTGTTTACTCAGAATTGAGTTATTATTTCATGGACTTGGCTGGCTATTAATGAAGTTGACTTAACAGCCGGTGTTCAGAAAAGACTGCTTTAAACTGTATTTGTGTTTGACAACTACTAAGAAAGCTCATTAGTCCTTAATTTAGTAAACTAAGATTTGTACAGACTTTGTGTGTGCTGCGTTCTTTGTGGTCCATATTTGGGGCAGAACAAGTAGCACTTATGAATGTGAGAGGTAACAGCTTGTTGAGGGATGCTCATGATTTACTAAAATAGGATACAAGGTAGGAATTTAATGGGAGAGAAGACCTAAAACAGTGCATCGAAGAAAGACTGTCAACTTACTGTTAGAAGGATGTTGGAGTACAAATATTTAGGAAAGAGAATTGGAGTACTCTGGAAGAAGGCATAGCGATGGGCAGTCTCTTAGATAAGAGCGTTTAACACCATAACTTTTGCCTTGCGGGTCTTCATCTGCATGTACGTCACACACACAATTTCACTCTTTGTTAAGAGTTATATAGTAATCCACTTACATTCAAGGAAACATACCTAGTAGTAGTCTTCCTTCATTTCTCCCTCATACAATCTCCGTAAGTAGACCAAGCCGAGAAATTGTAACTGGCCCAAAGTCATCAAGTGAGCTTTCATGGCTGAGGTTGGATTTGAACCTGTATCTCTCTGTTCCAAGTCTAGCACCTTCATCTGTACACAACACTTATGGTAGATCAGCTTGAGCTTTAATACCTTTTCCAGCTCTTTTCTTGGTACCATATATCTTAAATGTATTTAAGTCTATGAGCTGTCTGGCATAAGATCTGCCATTTTTAATTATCTGTAGTTGTGAATAAAGTGATACTGGAAAAATAATAAACTTACAGGAGTTAAGACATTCCTTGGTCTAACAACACATCCTACAACCTATTCTGAGGCCTGATACATAGTAAATTCTGCTGAGATCGAGCTCCATAGCTGATTTCTCTGCCACTGATATTAACTTTGTGAAAATATAAATTCTCCAGGTCAATATGGAATAGAACAAGGCAGAAGAGAGATTTTTGTGGGTGGGAGAAAATTATCCAAATTTAGGTGGGAATCCAAATTGCACTACATGAATTGTTTAAAGCTAAAGATATTATGGCACTCACAATGTATCTTTTGAATCCTGTGAGCGATATGAAATATCTATCTTCATGTGCTTCACTGCTAGGAGAAAGGATTTATCAGTGCATTGTTATAGATGGAAAATTGGTTTTGCTGGTGTTTTCTGGGACATGGGGATGGGGCCATTACTGTCGCTGGGGTAAAGGACTTTGTTTTCTTCAAATGTTATAATAGAAGTGCATTAGATCCCAATTAAATTGCATGGATGTTACAGGAGCATATGCAGGAAGCCAGCTTGCTGTAACCATAGATTTGCTTGGCTCATGAACTTAGAAATAGGTACACTAAGAGCCGAGGTGGCGCAGCGGTTAGAGGCAGGTATTGCAGGCCACTTTAGCTGACACTGATCCGCAGGTCAGCGGTTCAAATCTCACCGGCTCAAGGTTGACTCAGCCTTCCATCCTTCCAAGGTAGGTAAAATGAGGACCCAGATTGTTGGGGGCAATATAAATATACATTGCTTACTGGTGTAAACCGCTTAGAGAGTGCTTGCACTGTGAGGCGGTATATAAATCTCACAAACAAACAAACAAACAAACAAACAAACAAACAAACAAACAAACAAATAAATAAATAAATAAATAAATAAATACACATGTAAAGGAAGATTACATTTTGTGATTTTATGTTATATTCTACTGTACTATAATTGTGTTCTATTCTTTTTTAAAAAAATAATTTTTATTAAGTAATTTTAAAGAAAACAACATATAATACAAAAAATATACATATATACAAGTCAAACATACATAAAACTATACAATAACAAATCACCTGCAACTACCGTGGTTGGGTAACATTTGAATAATCAATAGCCAGTAAAAGCTATTGCATAAACTAAACTAAAAGTGTGACATAAGCTACAGCAATGTCATTTGTAAACTCATTGACTTCAATGGGATAACAGAACAAGCATTGTCTGTTGCAGATCACCTTCTTAGCAAAAGCATACTCTTCAACTTAGATGGATCCCAGATCCTGTTGGTTTTTTGGAAAAGTCTTTAAAACGTGCCTCTTCCAAAGAATTTTGAGTGTAGAATACAAGCCCCCTCCCCACTTTTAATTGGATTTTTTTAATATAGGGTTTTAACCATTCCTCAAGCCATGGGGTTATTGTAATTTGCATTGTTTTCAGCTTGTTATTGTAATTTGTATTATTTTCAGCTTCTTACTGTAAAAGGGCAGGCAAATCCTAAGAGTCTCTTGAGGATTAGAGTAATATATAAATTCTAGTAAATAGTTATGCGTAATCATATTTTGATTAGCCAAACTTCAGTATGCTTAACTTTGGTAAATCATGCCACAGACAAAAGAAATTTATAGGGAAATGAACTCCATTATAGGAAAATGAACTCCACCCACGGTTTTTTTTGTTTTCCAAGAGGTGATGCAGTAAAAGTGAATTTTTATGGTGTTATTGGACCCAGGCTGTATATAACTTGTATATTAATGTAGGTGGTTTTGAATGTTGCTCCCAATATGCAATTTTAATGGCAGGTAACCTGCCTAGATACCTGCACAATAAAAGAGCTGTTCAATTATGCAGCAATGGTTTAGGTCAGGGGTGTGAAACTCTCGGCCCACGGGCCCAATGTGTCACATGCTGTCCACGCCCACCCCGTTTAGCAAAGGGGGGGGGAAAGTTGCGATATGTCACGTGATGACGTGTCGTCACGAGTTTGACACCCCTGGGTTAGGTTGTTAAGGGGAAGATGTACCTCAAAGCACAATTTTTTTACTTTCTTTTTCGGGTCCACATAGCCAGGCTCTCTACTCATAGTGTCCACTTTCCAAAATTACTCTTAAAGGGTCTGGGAATGCTTCCTCTTGCTCAGGGCTTTAGCATTGCTGCCTGGAGATTTGGGAGGGGGTGTTAGTGCTTGCATGCTACAAGAGGAAGGGAAGACTCTTCCTCCTGATATTTTATTCCTGCACATACCCCTCCAGCTTTGCTTTTGTCTCACACTTACAGAGTCTTTTAATTAAAACCAGCTACAAAAGGCCTGACTAAGTGCTACCCGCCAAGGAGAAAAAGAGGATCATTGCTATGGAAATCAATGGGAGAGGCTGAACTACCATTACATACTTGGCATCATCAATCCAGCAAAGCTGGGCTGGGGTAGAAAATCACATAACTACGAAATGTGAAATATCTAATGTATTTCACATTTGTAGTCTGTTTCTTACCAGCAGCAAGAGTTCTCACAATTCATAGATTGGGCTTGCCCTATTCATAGAAAATAGGGATCCATAAGCTATCCCATTGTTTCCCAACCTTGGCAACTTGAAGATATCTGGACTTCAACTCCCAGAATTCCCCAGCCAGCGAATGCTGGCTGGGGAATTCTGGGAGTTGAAGTCCAGATATCTTCAAGTTGCCAAGGTTGGGAAACACTGAGCTATCCCATCCCAACCCAAAATTATTTGAATTTAAGAACCTCAGTTGCGCTCAGGTGGCCTTTGTAGAATTATAGAAGAGGCTTGAACACCCAGAAGAGGTTCTAACCCAATACAGCGTTCCTAATCTTGTGTCCTCTAGCTTTTTTGAAATTACAGCTGCTAGAATTCACCAGGCACCTCTGTGTTTACAGTGTCATGTGTTCACTTCATCCTCTGAGTGGTAATAAAGTCCAGGGGCAAGCATAGGCATCTGAGTTTGCTTTTTCATTAGGCTTCATTTATAAATTGGTGGAGATAAGTGGAGCCAAACAGGATATACATTCCCACAATATAATAGATCCACCACATCACGCCAGGTATTCATAAACATTTATGCTGAATAATAAGTTGTTTCCAACTTCCAACTATTTTTATGCTCCTGTTGGCTGAAGTGCATTTTCCAATATCTTCCTCCTACCTTACCTCATTTAGCAAGAGACGATGGAACTGAACGAACTGGCATGGGAAAGAAGGGTCAAAGGAGCCAATTTCTTAACAAAGTTACCTACTTAGTGCACATGGATACAGCTCAGTGTTTTAATTGCTTCTTTTTGTTTAATTGCACATACAGTTGAAGAAAAGGTGAATTACTCTCCAAGCTGATAGCAATCTTAGAGTATTCAAAATGAACAAGTTCTCCAATCATTTCTTATCTATCCTGCTCTACTGGTCAGTGATTTTATCCCAATAATAAAGGTTTCAGTGAAGAAATGGCCAATTAATATCTACAGTATAGTTATATCTATCATGGATTTAATTAGACTAAATATACATTTTGTTCTGAAAAAGACTCACAACGCAAATAGTGCATGACTTACAACCATTTGTTTGTAAGACCATCAGACAATCACATCATCCCTTCGATTATGTGATCAAAATTCAGGGCTTGGAAACCGACATGCACTTAAACAGTTGCAGTATTCTGGGGGTCACATGAACACTATTCGCAACCTTCCCAGGGGGCTTCTGACAAATGGCAATAGGGGAATCCAAATTTATTAACAAACTATGTGATTTGCCTGACAACAGAGGTTAAATAGATTCTAAAATCAGGTGTGACTTACTTTGCAACTGCATTGCTTAATGACAGAAGTTTAATCTCAAATGTGGTCATAAGTCAAGGACTATTTGTATAAGGAGGGGAGTAAAACGTGGGAAGGAGGGTTGCACTTGAACGACATATAGGAGGCAATACTCCAAAGAATTCTGAAACCAAGGCAAAAGTTAACTTCGATTTTAATTAAATAGCTACTCTCCATGTAGTTAATATTTTCCCACCATATAAAAAAAGTGTAGTGGTACAGTAGTTTTTGGAGTGGTTTTGGTAGCCATACCTAAAGCTTTTGGAGCCTTTGAAATCTCTGATCTACATGGAAACTCTGGAAATGAAAGAAGGTAAGCTAAAACAATGAATATTCACATTTTCTTGTTATTAAGATGTAATTGTTATTACTACTGAACTATATTATAACATTTAAATTACAACCATAACGATTATTATTGTCTTGCTTCAAAATCAAAATTTCCCCAACACTTTGCTTTCTTTTTACCCTCTTCATTCTAAGGCTGCAGAATTTGTATTTACAAGGAAATAAATTATTGACTTTGCATATTTAAGTCGTTCTTAAATATTACCATTCTTGAATGAGCAGCAATGCAAATTCTTGTCCTGTTGATATGACAGTGTGAGGGTGACAATTTATCTTGTGTCTTCTTCTCAGTCAGGATGTCCTCTACAAGGAGAGCAACATCAACTCCCGAGAAGTTGCAAGTGGAAACAAGATGATTACAGACCCCCCCTCTCCCTCCCTCCCTCCCTCCCTCCCCCCCTCTCTCTCATCCCAAACTGTGGCACAGAAAATAGCAATCTGCTTAACAAGTTTGTTGCACATGGATTGCTATGTGGGAAACCTTTCACACTTGAAATATGTCACAAAAATATTGTGGAATGCTTTTAGACATGTGTCAAATTTAATGTGCCACCAAATTTTCTGTTTGTTGTAATAGACTTAATACGTAGCTACAGAACAAAGATGATTCCTGAAGCTTTTTGTTATTATGGGGTTTGGGGGAGGGGAGTTGCAGACAGTTTGATTGTATTGTTGTTGTGACTGTTGTTCTCTTATTAAACAGTAAACCCACCATGGATTATTAGTTTGGAGGGTGGTTCTTTTCAGTTGTTGTCTGGTTCAGTCATAGCATGCAAAGCCTTAATCTAGATATGGGATAGAGGATTTCCAAGACTTTGAGGCTGTCATTAAAAAACGGACATCTCTCTCCTTCTCTGTCTCCTAAAGCTGTATCTTTTTCCTGTAGTGCAAACTTAGGAGCTCTCCCAGCACCACAAGGTTTTCTCATCACCCTATTTCCAAGTCAAGAGATTTTAGCCAGCTGTTAAATGTGCAGAGAACAAAAGGCTGGTAGTAGCCACCAGTACTCACTGCTAAAAAAACCAGGGGCAAAAGACTTTCCCCAGAAAACCAGCACAATATCCTGAGGAGACAACTTGGTGGCCCATCTGGGGGCCAGGAGGCTGGTCTCCTTTCCAGGGTAACTTGAGGGTGAAAGTGAAGAAAAAGCTGGTAGTGGCGATGGGAACAAACCTTAGTATTGTTCCTGTGCTTCTTCAAAGCTGGCCCATCGGCGCCCGCCGCCCAGTCGAGAGAAGAAGCTGCCTTTAAGCGCACCTTGACCTTGCTGGCGGGGGACGGATCCCTCCACTTGTCCAACACGTCTCCTGCCAGGGAGCGGCATTGAAAGAGCCGAGAGCCAGAGCGCGCTGAGGAAAGAGCCTGAAAAGACAGCTTAGGGCCTCCCGCGGCGAGGAGCGAGGGATTAGGAGGGGCCTTTGGGGAAAGAGCTAGACTGGCAAGTGAGGAGGGAGGCAGGAAGAGTCACGCTAAGGCGGAGGTACAGGTTGGATTTACCCCAGGAGTAGGTTGCTCTAAAATCCCTTGCGCTGGGGAGGCCCAGATATACCGCCCTCTGGTGGAATTATCTTGCAATTACGTAAGGATCACATCCGAGGAAAGGAGAGGACAAACACCCAGCTCCTTACAGGCCAGGCGGTTGCCGGGGGTGCGGGGAACGTTAGCGAGTTGCTCCGGTACGGAGGGAAGCGGGATAGAAAGCAGCTGGCCGCCCCACTTGGGAGAAAAATATGTGATCCTCTTAACTATTAGTAGTGTTTCCTTGCCATCTGGCAAATTGTGGGTTTGCTCAAAACGTTTGTATTCTTCCTTCCTTCCTAAAGGTTAAGGTATCTTAAACATTAAAATAGCCCCTAAACATAGGATTATCGAGAAACAACCAGAAGATGGTTTTGATTGAATGGAGGGAATGCTTGGACTTAATCTGCCAAACTGTTAGAATAATTTTCTTGGTCCAATTTCCTGAGCCAGGTCATGAATAAACACAAATGGTAACTGCTGGAAGAAGTTTAACCACATACAATGGTTGAAGGTATCCTACATTGTTAGGGGTATACCAGTAGAGTGGTAATTTCACCAGTATACCAGTGTATAGTATACCAGTATAATGACAAGTGGGCTTTGATGTTTAGATGTGCAGACTGATGTGGTCCTACACTGGGCTTTGATCTTGAGATGCATGTTGAATGTGTGTAGGGATACTCCCAACTTCACTGTGTGTGTGTGTGTGTGTGTGTGTGTGTGTGCAAGTCAGCATTGACTACCTATAACTAACTGGATTAATCCACATGGTTTTCTTGGCAATATTTTCTAAAATGGTTTGCCATTGCCTTTTTCCTAGAGCTGGGAGTGAATGATTTACCAAAGTTGTCCAGCCATTTCTTGCCTAAAGCAGGATTAGAACGCAGTGTCTGTTAATTTTTAGCCTGGTGCCTTTAACCACTAAACAAGTTGATTTTTATACCCTTCAAATGTTCTAATTAGAGCAACAAAATTGGTGCAACCATTTTGTTTAAATACTCAGACATCTATACAATACAATATGTCTTTAATACCAACTAAAACCAGTCATGAAGTTTGACTATAATTGCTTTTTAAAACATTTTAACTATATTACTTTAAAATGAAAAAAATATATAATAAAATTTACATATATCATACTGTATTCTGTAAATAAAAAAACAAGGGAACATAAATCTAGGAGAGTGTGTAACAATAAGATTAACTGCTTTTTTTAGTTACCAGTTATGGCTTGGGTCTAGTTACTAATGCTTGGTTTTAATTGGTACACCCTACTAGAGTTTTTTCTATACAAATTCAGACATAAAATAGACCTTTTGAACTTAAAAAGACTTAACTTAGTTAAAAACTAAAACATGTCATATTGATTATAATGAATCTATCCTAAATATGAATAAATGAAGATCCAAATGTATGTATAGTATTAAAGTATATAATTGGTTATTTGAGGATGTTTTGCTGCTGACTGGTGTGGATTGTGCAACACACATGGCTCAATGAACCTTTAACATTGTAATACCTCCTCCTGTCTATTAGATCTGAAGCACAAATCATATACTCATATAACTTGGTACTCAACTGCTTTGAAATGCATTGAATTTGGTACTCAATGCATTTTGATGCGAAAATTTTGTCCTGGTGTTCATAGTTTGTTTGGTACTCAACACATAATCTAGAACTTGTCGGTGTCAGCTGCCTTGTGACTCGCTACATTATTCCTTATGGGAAAAAATTGTTTAGTACTGATCATTTTTGGTACTCATTGCACCTCCCGGAACCAATTAACAATGAGTACTGAGGTACCACTATATAACTAGGGCGTCTTTCGTGTCTTGCCGTGCTCTTAGCGTACCACATCGCTTGCAGAGACTGCCTTCATGACCGTTGTCCTATTCTAATAGATTTCATCCGCTCAGTCCGCCAGAATCTGACTTCACATGCTCGGGATAGACAAGTCCCTATCTCACCGAAGGTCAATGACCCAATGGCTACTCTCAACCTGGTTTGGCCAGCCTGTCGAAGCTGTTGCCTGGGGTGTGGCCGCTGCGCATGCTACAGCTGCTAGGAGCCACAGGTGAGAGCTGAGTGACAGGTGGGGACCAAAGGTGAACGAGCTGCCCTAACAGCTGCCCTAGAATGAGCTGCCGTAAAAGGACATGACATGCCCTTACACCAGAGGTGCTACCCCTCCCTGAGCATCCCTGATCAACCACTGCACCCAGCCCATCTCCAACTGTCTCGACTCTTGTCCTGCTATTGGAGCAAGATGGAATCTGGGAAGAGAGAGTGAGGCTGACTATGCGCACCTCTCCCTCACTTTAATCCAATTCACGCACAAGTCTTGACATCCCCCCCCCATTCTCATAGATGTCAAGGTCCTCTTTGAACATGATGGACAAACATTATCATATAACTAGGTCACTTTGTAAAGGAAGAGGCCTCACCTAACTTCCTCTAATCTTGATTGATAACCAGACAATGGTGGGGAGGAATCAATATATCAAGGGTCTCCTTTTCATTAGTTAGATGGCTAAGGATGATGTGGGTTGGGAATTGTTTGGCAATCATGACCTGAGGACACCAACCTTTAGCAGGGGGTCACATAATAGAGCATTGTGCTTTCCAGCATTTCTACAAGTCCAACTTCTTTTGTTCTAAATGACTTGGGGGGGGGGCTGTGTGAACATTGTCCCACAAGTTTTTATAGGACATGACGGATGGAGGAAAGAGATGCTGATTCACAGTTGCTTTGGTACAATTTTACACTAATACTGACTCTCCCATGTTATGTTCCCTCCCATGTTATTTGTAAAAATCATATACTGTACATGATAAAAATTGAATGGGCACAAAATTAAGTTCTTCCAAAATAATATTTTAGGCATCATGAAATTGCACAAGGCTGCTGCTTTGGTTTAACTGTTACAGTAACAGTTGCTCGGCACCAGCTTTTTCCCAGGACAAGCAGTTTCTTTTCAGCCTTGTAGCTCTCAATTGGATCCTGTTAGAGACATATTAGGCCTGACCCCAGAGCCTCCTGCAATGTCACTAGCCTGCTGTGTACTGAGAAATGGCTCATGACAGGCTCCTTTGATCCTCCTCCTCCTCCTCCTCCTCCTCCTCCTCCTCCTCCTCCTCCTCCTCCTCCTCCTCCTCCTCCTCCTCCTCCTCCTCCTCCAATAAAAAGTGATTCAGTAATATCTGCACTGTTGTTAATAAGCAATTCATTTTTAAAATTAATAATTAAGGCTAAATATGTTCAGAACACATCCAGAAAAGGAAAATATGGGAAAATAATGAAAGAGGGATGCGTATCTTGATGATTTGAGCTCAAATCACATGACATCATTTATTTAATTTTTATTTAATTTTATTATATTTCTATGCCGCCCAACTCCCTAGGGACTCTGGGCGGCTCACAACAGGAACAAATATAATCAATATAAAGGCATTTAAAAAACAGATTAAAAATACATTTTAAGTTTAAAATAATTTCAGTCATCCATACATTCATGGGCCGACCTCGTTCGTCATCGCCAGAGGTCAATGGCCCCAGGCCTGTCGGAAAAGCCAGGTCTTTATGGCTTTCCGGAAGGCCAATAAGGTGGGGGTAGTGCAGATCTTGGGAGGTGGCTGATTCCAAAGAGCTGGAGCAGCCACAGAGAAGGCCCTCCCCTGCGGGCCCGCCAGCCAACACTGTTTAGCTGACGGGACCCGAAGCAGATCAACCCTGTGAGATCTTACCGGTTGCTGGGAGGTATGTGGTAGAAGGCGATCTCGAAGATAATCTGGCCCTGAGCCATGTAGGGCTTTAAAGGTAATAACCAACACCTTGAATTGTTTCTGGAGACCAATAGGAAGCCAGTGCAACTCGCGAAGGATTGATGTAGTGTGGGTGTATCTGGGCGCACCCACAACAGCTCGCGCAGCTTCATTCTGGACCAACTGTAGACTCCAAACACTCTTCAGGGATAGCCTCATTTAGCAGGCAGCTCTTTCAGCCAGCCCCTAGAGATGAGAGGGAGCTGAAATCCAAGCAAAGAATGGAGAAACAGCACAAATAAATTATGTAGTGGGGTGCAGCAGTTTGGTGGTGGAGGCCCTGGGAGGTCCAGCACAGACCCTACATGAGTGCCTATCTCTTTAAGGCACAGGTGTCAAACTCTATCGCGTCATGTGGCGTATCATGACAGTTTTTTGCCTTTGCAGAGCCAGGTTGGGCATGGCCTGCGTGTGATGCATCTGGCCTGTGGGCCGCCAGTTTAAAAATCTTGCTTGGATTTCAGCAGAAAGGATTTTCAGCTCCCAGGGTCCCCCTCCCACAAGAATGTCAGGATTGCAGTTCTTGAGCAAAGCAATCAATAAGTCTCGTTTAACAACTGTTTCACTCAACAACCAAGAGCAGTCCAAGATTCTGGGCTCATCAAATATTATCTATAATTATAAAAATATGTAAACACGTGGCTATTACATTTATTTGCAATATACTTATTTGTTTGCACTATGGTGCATACATTGTTTTTGCTTTTTGAAAACAATTTTTCTCTGTATGTAGCATGTCAGACATTAGAGGGAATATCGCTTTTATGTTTTGAGTATTGACTAAATTGACATGTTCATACTATATGATGCCTAGTGTTTTATGAATCCTGCCTGCCAATATAATTATATATCTAAACTGCCTCCTCTACCCAGGAGCTTCAGTCTCCACCTATATCAACCTTCCCTGTTAATCTGCAATTCCCATACAATATCTTGACTGAGAATATTAGAAGTAAGCCAGCCCATCTGGAAGACACCAGAATTAGAAAATTCACATTCTACAGTGTAAACTAGTGTGTGTATGTGTGTGAATCAGTGGCTTCCCAGGGGGTAGGAAGGCAACATGAAAGTGAGCAGATGGAGAAAATAGATATGGCCTTTGTGGTGAGCATGCTCTGGACTTTGTCAATTAAATAGTGATATCTTGCAAGACCTTTTCAGTTATAGCACCTACCCCTGCGAGTGAAATCCCTCCAGCGATCTGTACCTTTCCCACTGTCGTTGTCGTCGTCATCATCATCATCATCATCATCATCATCATCATCATCATCATCATCATCATCATCATCACTTTAGCATTGTCTATCCAATGAAGGATGAAGGCCTTTTGCGCATGTTTTCAACCAATATGGTCCTGAGTTTTGTTTTGCCAATTGGGCCTACAATACTTGCTGATATTGTCGATCCATTTTGTTTTAGGTTTCTTCCGTGGATGCTTTTTATTAAATGGGATCCATTCTATGACTGCCTTGGTCCACCTACCATAAGTTCTTCTTGCTATGTGACCAGCCCATTTCCATTTCAAGCCTTTTACTCTCTTGATATCATATACTTTTGTTTGTTCTCTAATCCATGTGCAGGTCTTTCTATCTTGTCTTGTAATGCGGAGCATATATCTTTCCATGGCTCTTTGCGCCACTCATAGCTTTTGTATCGATTGTGAGGTTAGTGTCCATGTTTCACCAGCATATGTTAGAGCAGGTAGCATACACCGATTGAAAACTTTTCTTTTCAGACATAGGGGGAGGTTGTTATTGAAAATTATGCTTAGCTTGCAAATGCCTGCCAACTACATTTAATATGCCATTCAATTTCCTTTATTGTATCACCTTCCATGTAGATCCATTGGCCAAGATATATGTAGTGGTCTACTACATCTAGTTCTTCTCCAGATATAAAAAGTTTTCTTTTCTTTGGTGAATTTATTAAAAATAACCAGGTTTATTTTTTAAGCCAAATGGTTCTCCTGCTTCATGCAGCTCTTGTATGTGTGGGTCTTGTGAGAAGAGAACAACATCATCTGCAAATCTTAAGTGATTTAAATACTGTAGATGCCATTGATTTTTATTCCATCTTTTGCCCAGTCTAGTTTGCAAAATACTTCTTCAAGGCAGGCTGAGAAAAGGATAAGTGATATTGTATCGCCTTGTCGTATACCTCATTCTATGTTGATTTCCACCTTAAGATCATTAAGGCAAATTGTTGCCATTGTTTTTTCATATATTGATTTTTACATATATTGATTGTAGTAAGTTTATGTAAGCAGTGTTATGCCTTGGTTGAGCAATGCCTTAATTATTGCTTGCTGGAATACTGAGTCAAATGCCTTTTCCCACTGTATAGATTCCAACAATCATTTAAAATTGCTTATTGTTCCTGATCTTAGGATAAGGTTGTGGAATCCCTGTTTTGGGTTCTTACTGATATTGAGTTAGTTTTTCAGTCAGGGAATGAGGTTAAAGACTCTCTACCCAGAAGGAAATTACAGCTATGTCTGCCCCACCTAGCAATGACAGAATTGGTTATGAATTCCTGTCAGTGCTGTTATGCAGTGAAACAGAGAAACTAATCCAATATGTAATTTCCCCAGTTCTCATTGCCATGTTATTCTTCTCCAACTGGGAGTCTTCTTTGTCCTACTCAGCCTAGCTAATACTCTGACTCCAACAAGTGGAAAAGTCAAGCATAGACCAGTTTGTTACTCATCTTTGTCTAGGACAGTGTTTTGCTGATATGAAATGCAAATTGGATCCAAAGTGAAGGGGAAGTCAAACAATTTCATCGGAATCATCTTTCTGCAGTCTGTATCTTCTGGATGCACTGATCTGCAACTTTTGGATTTTACTACTTTTATAGATGAAGTTCATATGCTGTTGAATTTCATGATGAGGTTTGATTTTTGCCTTGGCCTGTTTTGTGAACCCAGACCATTGTGGGTTATTCAGCAAATATGTTTAAAGCAGGGGTCCCCAAACTTGGCAACTTTAAAACTTGTGGACTTCAATTCCCAGAATTCTCCAGCATAGCTGACTGGAGAATTCTGGGAGTTGAAGTCCACAAGTCTTAAAGTTGCCAAGCTTGAAGACCTCTGGTTTAAAGGATGGCTTTGTACAATAGGTGTGTCAGTGCTTCAGGGTTGCTCAGATTAGGAAACAGGCTTCACAAGAAGACTAAAAGTTTGATTTATGGAGCAGGCTATATTAACAAAACCTTTCAAATCTGATTGTATTTTTCTCCCTTTTCCCTGTGAGTCAGGGAAAAGCCAATTTGAATCTCTGCCTACCGGTAATACTACTGCCTTTCCATGACACAAAAAATGATGACGACTTTTTTTTGTTTTTGTAACAACTTTTGAATATTTCCATCAAAGCCATCTCCATGGCATGATTCTAGTTACCACCTGGAAGATCCAAAATATATTGGTCCGTATACAATGATACTTTAGTACACATCGTTAATTGGTTCCTGGAGGCGTGACATCAAAAACAATGAATGCCAAACAAACCACATGACCCTTTGTTTCAGCTGGGAAGAACTTTCTGTCTGTCCCTTTTCCTATGTCAGTGACCTTCCCAGCATGGCCACCTTTCTGTCCTTGCTCTGCAGCCGTCCCCCTCTTCCTTTTGTAGCAACCTCCTAGCATGGCCCGACTTCCTGTCCATTTTCCACAGCCATCCCTCTTTCTATCACAGCATGTTGAGTACCACACAAACAAGTACCAGCAGGGCAACATTTTTGCATCAAAATGCATTGCGTACCAAATTCAGTGAGTTTTGAAACAGACGAGTATCGAGGTACCACTATACTGGAAAATCCAAAGAGCCTGACGTTTAGATGGTTTCACTCAATAATGCTAAAAATTTGCTTGGTTTGTGTGCAGCTGCACTTCATTGTAATAGCTTATACTGAAAAATAGGAATGAATTGGCAAAAAAAAATCACAACGCATTAACAACTATAGTTTACAACTATAAATGCTAAGTAAGTCTAAATCAAATAAATGCTTAAATCAAATCATCATATCAGAACTGCAGAAAAAATAATTACTGCCTTCCATTGAGGACCTGTATATTGCACGAGTCAAAAAGAGGCCCGTGAAAATATTTACTGACCCCTCGCATCCTGGACTTAAATTGTTTCAACTCCTACCCTCAAAACGACGCTATAGAGTCAAAACAATGCTATAGAGCATTGCACACCAAGACAACTAGGCACAAGAACAGTTTTTTCCCGAACGCCATCACTCTGCTAAACAAATAATTCCCTCAACACTGTCACACTATTCACTGTCTGCATTACTATTACTATTAATCTTCTCATCATTCCAGTGATGGGTTCCTACTGGTGTGGTCCAGTGTGCTGTTCTGGTAGGGACCCGTTGATTGTGCAATTTGCGCGCGACGGCTCCGGTGCCGTCTTTGCCGGTCTATCGCACGGCGCCATCTTTTTTCCCAAATTTTTGAGCTTTTTTTGCTTCCTGCGCATGCGTGAAAGCAAAATCTCACGAGGGGATGCACGTGCATAGCGAGCATGCATGCGCACAAAACGTGATGATGCGCGCGCAGTGCACCGGTAGCCAGGTAAGAGGAACCCGCCCCTGCTTCATTCCTATCACCCATCTCCTCCCACTTATGACTGTATGACTGTAACTTGTTGCTTGTATCCTTACAATTTATATTAATATTGTTTCCAGATTGCTTATTTGTACCCTATGACAATCATTAAGTGTTATACCTCATGATTCTTGACAAATGTATCTTTTCTTTTATGTACACTGAGAGCATATGCACCAATGACAAGTTCCTTGTGTGTCCAATCACGCTTGGCCAATAAAGAATTCTAATTCTAATTCTAATTCTAAACCATCATGATATTTGCTCAATTAATCCTTGTTAACTTGAACACAGTCAATATGGCATGTTAAGCCATGGTTTATGACCTGGAATGTTGTTTAAACATGGTTACTGTATGTGAGAGATCAGATCTGCCCTTCTCAGAATTTTACCTGGTATCTGCAAATTCCAAGAAGCCCACCATCTTATCATACAACTCTATCCTCTGAGACAGTTTGAAAACCAAGTGTATTACTGAGTTGGGCACATTTTTAATATGGTTAAATGAAGCCCCCTGCTGGTCAATGTTGAAGGAGCGAAAGAAAAATAAGAATGGGAACAATATGGGATGGGTTGCAATAAATAGTATTCTGAACTGCAATGACATTGAATACTATAGTTGGTGATTCAGTATGTACTAAAAAAAAACAGCTGCTGTCTTAACATAATCTGTGAAGCAGGCTATCACATTAAACCACAACATGTATTTGACTGTAGCATGGCATCTGAATATAAGTATTATATGCCAAACTATATTATATGGCTTTTATTTATTTTATTTATTTTATTTATTTATTTGTCAAACATGTATAGTAGTAATTTGTATAAACGTAAGTAAAAAGTAACGATAAAAGAGGACAATAGGACAGTAGGACAGGGACGGTAGGCACGCTGGTGCGCTTATGCATGCCCCTTACAGACCTCTTAGAAACGAGGAGAGGTCGACTGTAGACAGTCTAAGGTTAAAGTTTTTGGGGTTTGGGGAAGAAACCACAGAGTCAGGTAGTGCATTCCAGGCATTGATCACTCTGTTGCTGAAGTCATATTTTCTGCAGTCGAGTTTGGAGCGCTTTACATTTAGTTTGAATCTATTACGTGCTCGTGTATTGTTGCGGTTGAAGCTGAAGTAGTCATTAACAGGATGACTACATTTTAGGTAAAGCTTGTGTGCAACAGAGCTTCAGGTTTGAATAATATGTAAGGTAAAATTTGGTTGGTCACACAATAACTTAAGTAGGTCAGTTAAGGGTCATAGTATACAGAACATGGCAAGATGTTACTCTTAGATACTGTTTGTGGCTTAGTATGTTGCAGAAGTCTACTCCATATGGTTAGTTCACAGCTCAGTATATAGTTAAACACAGGCAGTTGGGGTCAAATCATGGATTGTTGTATGAATGTAGCCTGCTGCTTCTCATTTTAGAATTGTTAATAGAAAGGAATTAGACAGTTCTGAATATTCTAATGTCTGAATCCCCAAAGATAGTGATCATGCTCATCGTCAGGTAGTCCTTAACTTATAGCAGTTCATTTAATTACCAAAGTTACGATGACACTATAAAAAGTGACTTATGACCATTTTTCACATAAACACTGAAGCATCCCTATGGTCCCATGATCAAAATTTGGATGCCTGGCAAATTGCCTGTATTTATCACAGTTGCAATTGTAAGAAAAGTAATAATAGGTAAATGTTGCAGGTATCATACATTTTAGGGAAAACCAAGAAATACCACTTTATAATGCCTTGGTAAGGTCACACTTGGAATACTGCATTCAGTTTTGGTCGCCACGATGCAAAAAGGATGTTGAGACTCTAGAAAGAGTGCAGAGAAGAGCAAGATGATTAGGGGACTGGAGGCTAAAACATATGAAGAACGGTTGCAGGAACTGGGTATGTCTAGTTTAATGAAAAGAAGGACTAGGGGAGACATGATAGCAGTGTTCCAATATCTCAGGGGTTGCCACAAAGAAGAGGGAGTCAAACTATTCTTCAAAGCACCTGAGAGTAGAACAAGAAGCAATGGGTGGAAACTAAATAAGGAGAGAAGCAACTTAGAACTAAGGAGAAATTTCCTGACAGTTAGAACAATTAATCCGTGGAACAGCAACTTAGAACTAAGGAGAAATTTTCTGACAGTTAGAACAATTAATCCGTGGAACAGCTTGTCTTCAGAAGTTGTGAATGCTCCAACACTGGAAGTTTTTAAGAAGATGTTGGATAACCATTTGTCTGAAGTGGTGTAGGGTTTCCTGCCTAAGCAGGGGGTTGGACTAGAAGATCTCCAAGGTCCCTTCCAACTCTGTTATTCTATTCTATTAAATGCTTAGGGCTTAGAATATACTGTAAGAAAAAGGTAGGAGATGTTTGCAACTCCAAAGTCAGGCTAGCTGACTTGTGCCTACTTTGCTAGCCACCCGCACTAGCAAAGAATGTATTGTACAATAAACTGCTTGCTGCTTCACTTAATAATTCTGTCCAATTTCTGACTGGTGAGTGCGTTTCTCACACCATGTCTTGGGGTTTTGTGATAATCTTTTGCAACCTTCTGACAAGCAAAGTCAATGGGGAAGCCAGACTCAATTAACAGCTATGTTACTAACTGAACAATTGCAGTGATTCTCTTAAAAACTCTGACAAGAAAGATTGCAAAATGGGGCAAAATTCACTTAATTCACTGTTTCACTTAGCAACAGAAATTTTGGGCTCAATTGTTGTAAGTCAAGGACTACCTGTATAAATTAGGGAACTGTAACTTTAACACATCTGCAGTTATGAAAAATAGGCACAGTTATGCAGTTAAATAATATACTTAGGAACTTTAGGTAGTGTTTCATGAAATTTTATGACATATGATAGATTTTCTTTCTATCAGTGATTGTGGAGATTGTTGTATACTGATAGTTTATTTAGCCAATGTTCTAAAATGCTCAAAAATTGATTTATGACTTTTGTGTATGTGTGTGTGAATCAGCATCCCCAGGGTCATGTAATTGCAATCCAAGGACATGTCAGTCAGCTCACATTTGCAGCATCCCAGTCACATGTTCATGATCTGCAACCTTCCTAGCTGACTTAGACAAGCTAAGCTAAAGGGGATGCTGGCAGGGAAGGCTACAAATCACAATCACATAATGTTTCTCACAACTGACGAGGCAAAAAAGGTTGCAAAATTGGGTGTGATGATGTGATGCTTCACTTAACAACCGCAAATTCATTTAACGATGAATTTGCAGGTCTCAGTTGTGGTGGTAAGTCAAGAACTGTACAATATGCCTGAATGATTTACTGTACTGGGCCAACAGGTGGCAGCATCATACATGTCAAAATATTTTCAAAGCAGGAAATTGGAGTAAGTTGTTTTCACATCTAGGTCCCATTGAATGTAAGTAATAATTTATAAATGTATGTCTCCTACAATTCAAACCAACATTTTTCAAAGCTAGCTCACTGGCACAATAAAATTTGGTGAAAATAAGTGACATATAAAGTTACAGAAGATAATAACAGATTAGGTAAAATCATTACCCCATACTCCATAAATGTTTTAAATATAACTAGACAACCCTGTGATCTGTTGGGTCATTCTTTAAGAGAAAGGTACAGTAGTACAGTCTCATAGAGGAGAATGAAGATTAAATTTTAGGCTGACCATATTTTTCATATTTTATGAAATATTAACCATAATAATGACAATAATATTTTCTATCATTTCAATGACCATATATTTTTTACCCCAGTTCTATACAGTTCCATGATCACCTAAGAAGAGTATATAGTATAAATAGAATTAGAATTGAATTGAATTCTTTATTGGCCGAGTGTTATTAGACACACAAGGACTTCCGTTCAGAAACTCTCAATGTACATGCAAAGCAACAGAATAATGATGATAATCATAATAATGATACCAATAAAAGGGGGAAGTAAAGAAGATAAGATAAATAATACAGCCATACTACATGGATAAATAAATATAGACATATAACAAAAATTATAGTGGCAAAGATTCAATAAGTCAATATTTACTTATCTAAACTGACAAACAGAATGACCACGTGCTTGCAAAAACACACACACACACAAAAAACCCATGGGAGTGGGAGCAACTTCTGCCGGTTTCTCCATTAACTTGGCTTATGGGAAGTTAGAAGGGAGCATCAAATATCGTGGTGGTTTTTTTTCTACATCAAGTGATCGTAGAAATGCTGCAACAGCCCAACTTTGGGAATAAAATTGGTCTAAATATCATGGAAATTTCAATTCCACAGAAGTAATGTGTCCAGTATTTTTAATGCTTTCTTTAATTTAGTGGATTTTAGGAAGTTTGATTCAAAAATTCTTGCAGTAGAATTACCGTATTTTTCGGAGTATAAGACGCACCTTTTTACCCTCAAAAAGAGGGTGAAAACTTGGGTGCGTCTTATACACCGATTGTAGCCCCACCCAGCACCCCCACCCTTTGGCCTCTGCCTGCCAGCAATTTACCTCTTTGCAGCAAACAGGGCACAATAAGAGATTATCTGCCTCCTGACCTACAGCTGACTGAGGCTTGCAAGCCACGTGGTAAAATGAAACTAACTACGGTGGCTGTAATGAGACAAATTGCTGGGAGATAAACTGCTGGCAATGTTAGACTGCTGAAATTGCAAAGAGGTAAGCTATAGCTGCTATGGCCTAGAGGTAGAGCTCTTGCCTCACAATCAGGAGGTTGTGAGTTCTATCCTAGGTAGAGGCAGATTCTGTTAATATGTTATTTTGTTAAATGTTTGTAGAGTGTTCAAATTATTAGACTTATTTTTTAAAGACTGCTTTATTATTGTTCTAGACAACTTAACAAAATGAAGAAACTTTTTAAAATAAATGCTTGCTCTGAAGAGGCCCAGTGCTATTGTATCTTCTTTTAAATAGCAGAGAATACTTCCAGAAAGCCAAATCAATTTTAAAGATCTGTAAAAGTATAATCTGAAATGTCTTGTTTTAGTATTAAGTATTAGTATTAAGTATTAGTATTAAAATAAGGCAGCTGAGTTAATGACTTAGTCATGTTTGGAGTAGATCTATTTAAATAATTGGGAGGAGTTAGTGTGATTACATTTAAGAAAACTTTCTGGGATAAATATACTGCCATAATGTACATTTCTCCAATTATTTGCTATTTCTATGGGTCAGGCACACATGCACAGAAATACACAGCAAACAGTGTATATCATCTGTGCTGTTTGCTGTTTGGCAAATATGCTGGGAGGCAGAGGCCTTTTTTCCTTGTTTTCCTCACCCAAAACTAAGGTGCGTCTTATACTGTGGTGCATCTTATACTCCGAAAAATACGGTATCATTTGGGCTAATTTGATGATGCAAACAGATAAACAATGAAAGTTTTATTACTATACTATATTATTTATGCTGGATAATAAAGTAAAATAAAATTATAAATGTTAAAATCATATCTAAGCAAAAATGTCTTTGCTTATTGCCAGAAAAAGCAAGAAAGTAGGCATGACTACTAGGCAAGACATTCTAAAGGCATATTGACTGGTTGGTGTTTTATTGAACAAATCCAAATAATTGGATTTATATAATCATTGGTTAGCATTAAAAACTGTGCAAGCTTTGAAAATGTAATAAAGTTACTTCGAAAAGGGAACCCAAGAGCAAAATCTCTTTAAAGCAACTGCATTCCTCCTTTTGGCTTTGAAAACTCTAAAAAGTACAAGTGTTTTAATAATTATGACTAATTAAAGTAACCAGGTCTTTAATGGGACTTATTAAAAGTAGCTGCTTTAGAGTAGCTCATAAAAGCCTGCATAAAGATGCAACTGCTTTTTAAAAGGGCTGCATCCCTGTTCCTATACATTACAAATCTCCACCACAAGATGATTCTTCATTCTCTTTGAAGCAGGCCCAACATAAATTAGCAAAGCACATCAACCACAAAGACATAATCATAAATCGAGTCATGCATCATCTAAACGCATAGGGTGAATTTGTAGGAACAAATTGTCTGGGTGCACCACTCTTCAGGGGTAAGGATTTCCTATCTCAATTTCAGATGACTGATGATAACCAATTTCAAACGCAGGAAGCCCACAAAGGTAGCTAGGGCAGTTGTAATTTCCTGCTTTTATCAAGGCTGGCCCATTTCAGGAAAGAATTTACAGAGGAGGATATAAACTTACTTTACCACTATGATTGAGAGAGATTGGGAGATGTAAATTAATCAAAAAGACAGTGTACCTAAACACTATACTCAAAATCTACAATCAAATGTTTTTTCTCCTAATAATTATTTTTAAAATTTTGGTGCATGTTTAGTAAACTAAGCATTCAATTTGTCAATCAGTTATAATTTCTGTATTTATTTATTCATATTTTCATACTAAGCTCATTAAGTGACTCATATATTGTACATCAAACCTTCTAAGAGCCCATTAATTTCAGCTTGAAAGTAGGCAAATACTGACATGGTTCCAGGGGTGGGTTCCTCCCAGTTTGGACCGGTTTGCCCGAACCAGTAGCAACCCGCTGGTAACGTCACGATGATGTCACGGAACCGGTTCAGTCGGTGCTGGTCCATGGGTGCCGCCTTCTTTTGGGGGGGGATTTTTTTTTAGTTTTTGCTTATTTTTTCTTCTGTGCATGTGCAGAAGCAAAGTGCCCAACACTGCGCATGCGCCGCCATCTTGTTTTTGGCTCCTTTTTGGGGGGAATTTTTAACAAATTTTTTGCACTGCACATGCGCCCTCAACAACGCTGGGCATCTGTATAAGTAAAACTGCCTCCCCCGATCTGGAAGCCAGAGCCATTCTTCTCGGCAAACACACGGGGAAAAACGTGAGAGGAAAAAACAGCAAATGTGGGAGAGCGAGAAGCAGGTCCTCAAAGGTGCCGGATGGGTAGATGCCTCAAAAGCCAGTTCTCCTCGTGGGATTTCTAGTGTTTCCACAGCCGGCCGTAGTTGTGACAAGATATCGTCGAGGCTTCCCCCTTCTTTTGGCGCCACTCAGCCCCGGAACAAATCTGCAGGTACAAAGCGACCTAGAATATGTTTATTCTGAAGTAAACACTGCACTTAAAATGCTTCTGAGGCCGGTGGGTTGGCCTTGTTTCCAAGCCTGTTGTCAGTAAGGGATCCTAATGGCCACTGGGAAGTGTCCCGCCGCAGCTGTGAAGGCCCAGCCATTGCTGGTTCTGAAGGAAAGCCGGAAAAGGAGTCAACGTGTTTGTGCAAAATAAGCGGTTTCCTTTGGCCTCTGGGAAGTTTGAGAGTGGCTGCACTGCCGACAGCACCTCCCAAAGAGCACCTCTGCTGATGGGAGGCGAGCCGGCGATGCCCAGGGAAGGCAAGATTAGCACGCTCCCAGCCGCAACCTGTGGTGCCTCCGCCGGCCTAGGAAATGCTTTGGGAAGTGCTGGTCGGCAGAGAGAGAGGACCCGGCAACCTTTGTAGCCACCCGGCTGCAAAGTTTGCTGGGCCGGCTTCCCTCTCCCTGCCGGCCAGCGCCTCCCGATAAAAGTTGCAGGCATGGCAGGGAAGGTGGGGGGCAGCTCGGCAAGCATTGCAGCCATGTGGCTACAAAGGTTGCCGGGCCGGCTCCCCCTCTCCCTGCTGGCCAGTGCCTCCCGAAGCATCTCCTGAGCCAGCAGAGGCACTGCAGGGCACAGCTGGGAGTGCGCTAACCTTGCCTTCACCAGGCATCGCCCACCCGCCTCCCATCAGCAGAGGCACTCTCTGGGAAGGACGGGAGAGGCTGGCTGCTGGTCCGTGGCCCAGAGCAGAGCAGAGCAGCTCCGCATGGCCTGAGCGCCAAACTCTGCCGGTGCCAACACCCCTGCCTGGCTCGCCCCTGGCTGGCTCCCGAGCTAGGAGGCAGCGGCCGGTTGCCCCTGCCCTCTGGATCGCCAGCATGAGCGTGGCTCTCCAGGAGCTCAACAACAACGTGAGTAGCAACAGTGGCCACGCATTCACCCACTTTATGACCTCTTTATTCCCCCTCACTCCCAAGGAAAGCCCTTTGGAATGGCAGCGGCAGCACACGTGGCTGCGAGAGGAAGAGAGGCTGGGTGAGACCCAGACGCTTTCCGGCTCCCCTCGTCACAGAAGCATCAACCCCCCACTCGCCCCTCTTTGCTAGCAGCCGCCCTGTTTTTCACACGGGATCACAGCCGCTAGCAGAGACAAGAGAGTGCAGGGTTGATGCTTCTGTTCCCTTCTCCCTCCTCCCTCCTGGGCGATCCCATGTGAAAAACAGGACAGCTGCTAGCAAAGAGGGGAGAGTGAGGGGTTGATGCTTCTGTGATGAGGGGAGCCGGAAAGTGTCTGGGTTTCACCCGGCCTCTCTTCCTCTTGCAGCCACGTGTGCTACTGCTGCCATTCCAGAGACCTTTCCTTGGGAGCAAGGGGGAAGAAAGAGGTCAGCTGGCAGGCCAAAGGTTCACTCGCTTGTTTTGCTCTCCTATCTCCACTCTTGCAAGTTTTGCTGCATTTTCTCTTCCCATGCGGCAGGAAGGCAGAGGAGGCCCTTGTGTCAGAAGGGGCTTGCTTGGGTCTCATGGCTGCTGCTTCAGCTAGAATCTTGGCAAGGGAGCTATTGGGAAGGGGGCAGAGGAATCAAGCCCAGAGGAGAAGCACCCCTTTTCCTTCTTGTGTGTTCTGGCACTGAGCAGCAGTGGAGGGAGAGCAAAAGGAGTCCGTGCTGGTTGGGGGACTTGGCTGGGGCACAGTCTTAAGTATGCAAGAGGTTGCTGCTGAGGAGTGCCTGTTCCCAGGTTCTGGAGTAGACATAAACCTGCTCCTTTGCCTCTCTAAGGAGGCCCAGCTCTTGGGCTGAGTCCCTTGCCTTCCACTCACCCAAAACAAGGAGAGCTAATGCCTTCTCTGGTTTGTTCTATTTGTTGATTGTAAGCTCCTTGGAGCTGAGAAAAATTGCTGCAAAACTGAGTTTCCTGAAGTGGACCACTAGACTCCTATACAACTTAAAAAATGATCTAGTAAAAAAAAAGTCAATCAAAAGAGCAACATGCAAACAAAAGCAAATAAAACACCCCCAGGAGCAAAACAAATTAAAGTTTAATTTGTGTGTATTGTTTAATGGACTGCTAAATTGGCAAACTGGACTGCTACATTGGCCATGCCCACCCAGTCACATGATCACCTAGCAAACACACATGACCATGAAGCACCCCACCACCCAGTCACTGGACTGCAAAGCCACTCCCACCCAGTCACATGACTGTCAAGCCACTCCTACCCAGTCACATGATCATCAAGCCACTCCCACAAAATTAAGCCAGGCCCACAGAGTGGCAGTAAAAAAAATTGGAACCCACCCCTACATGATTCCCATTGAAGCTTTTAAGTGGTTAACTTCGGTTAATCATTGTATTAATAAGGCAACATGAGTTGATTTTTGTTGAGATAACCTCATGAAATCAATCAAATAAGTATTCCAGTGGGAAACTTGCTACCATTCATTCCTTAGTAGTTCCTTTCCCTCTAAATCAGCGTGGGGCTTATAAATATTTTATTTTTTATTTATTTATTTATTTTTGTCAAGTACGTGTTGGTAATATACATAGATATAACATTGTTTATATACATAAGATGGGTACATTAGGACAGGGACGGTAGGCATGCTGGTGCACTTATGCACGCTCCTTACTGACCTCTTAGGAATCGGGTGAGGTCAACAGTGGACAGTCTAAGGGTAAAGTTTTGGGGGTTTGGTGATGAAACCACAGAGTCAGGTAGTGAGTTCCAGGCATTTACCACTCTGTTGCTAAAGTCGTATTTTCTACAGTCAAGTCGGAGTGGTTCACTTTGAGTTTGTATCTGTTGTGTGCTCGTGTATTGTTGCGGTTGAAGCTGAAGTAGTCGTTGACAGGAAGGACGTTGTAGCAGATAATTTTATGAGCTATGCTTAGGTTGTGCCGAAGGTGACGTAATTCTAAGCTTTCTAAGCCCAGGAAGTTAGCACCCACCCCTCTCCTAGAAAAATGAAATATCCTAGGAAATATTAAAAGGCAGAATATTATTCTATATATCCCTGGAAACATGCTTTTAGGCAGACAAAAGACTCACTCTTTAGTAGCCCCCACCTTTGTCAATGGGCCATTAAGGACTGGGCCCAGCTACAGTCTTCTACATAACAAACAAATAACAACCATATTAGGAATTGCCCAAAGCAATTCACCATCACCCAGCAAAGGGTCAGCCAAACTTGAACTCAAAACACAGCCTAGAGAGTTGCCCCTGCATGGCACCATGGGAGTCTGACAACCAATCAGTACATTTCTTGGACAGGAGCAGGAGGGCCCCTGGGCGGGGCCCAAGAGAGGGCATAAAGCAAGGAAAGTTCAGCATCTCGGCCCTTCTTTCTCTGGATCCAACATCTGAAAACATGTGATCCACCTTTTCTGTTCAGGAGCTCATGCCATGTGCTCTCTGTTCTCCATTAAACCTTCTTTCCAAGCAACTTCCATGAATCCAGTGTCTTTTTTCCCCACTTGGAACTGAACCCAGAAGGATATTCCTTACAACAATTTGTCTGCCTAGAAGCATGTTTCCAGGCCACCAAAAATGAGTCTTTTGTCTGCCTAAAAGCATGTCTCCAGGGATATTCTATATAATAATATTCTGCCTTTTAATATTTCCTAGGATATTTCATTTTTCTAGGAGAGGTGGGTGCTAACTTCCTACAATCCCTCATTTTTTTCCAAAACATGTGAGTGCGACACTCATGTTTTGACACAAGCTTCAAATTGATCAGGTCAGGGAGATTTGATGGGTGCTTTTAATTTTCCCTGATGCAAAGGGGAGGACGTTGATAGAGGCAGCAGCAGAAGGATTCCTTCAGTGGTTCCCAAAAGGAGAGCTTTGATGGTCTAGCAGCCAGGGCAAAAGTTCTGGAAAGAAATTTCATAGTATCCAATTTTCCATGGCAATTATGTTCAGATGTTTGATAACACTTTGTGAGCTCCCAGACAGGTTTCAAGCAAGCACAGGTCCCAAAATATTTCCACAGCCATGGTTTACCTTGAAATCACAGGCTGCCCATTTCCAAGGGATGGTTCTTGAACCTGCCCTAGCTCTTACTTTAGTGCATGTAGGATTTGTGAGTCCAAATTGAGGTTAGCCAATGTGCAAATAGCCTATAAGTGGTCGGAGACAGAGGGAGGAAACTTAAGCAGTAGGTGGCTAGTCCTCCCACGGATAAAGCACTTCCCAAGGGTGGGAAGAAGGGAACTAGCCCAGTGCTGAAAACCACTGTCATTTAGTACTTGTGGGGGTCGGCTATATTCAATGCGACCAATAGATGGGTGCAATTCTAAATGGCTTCAGATTTTCTCCGAGGAAACGGTTTTCTGCACTTAAAAGGCGACGAAGTTCTGAACCTCCTTCAGATCTCTAGCCTGAAGGACTTGGGCATGGTAAGGACAACGGTGGCTGGAATCCGCAGCTACTAAACACGGGGCGAGGCTGCTTCTGGTTCTCGGGTGCTGCACTTACAAAGGAGCAGCTGAGGAAAAGCATATACCGAGTTAGAGCTGTAGCAGTTAGAGCTACAGAGGGCGAGAAGAACGGGACCTGAAGACCTCTCCGCGACTCTCCAATCAGTAGTCAGCTTTCTGGATGTCTAGCTTTCGGGTGCTGCTCCCTAGAGGGGAAAATGGTAAAACGTAAACAGTTTTTATTTTCCAAAAAGGGAACCAGCAAGCGAAAGTGACTATATGCAGAATCATAGCTTGGCCGATGTAACGAAAAGCACCCTACACGATTTTAAATCCTATTTCAGACAAAAATTAATTTCTGAGTACTAAAACTTTTTTTAAAATGTCTACGCCAGACATTACTCGGTCAGTGGTCGGTTTTTGCTGGTGGTTGTTGACAGACGTTAGGCTAATATCGTATACTCTAAGAGTATCGTATATTCTTCTTGGCTGTCAGATTTCGATCGTTCGGATTTTTCTAACTTAAAACTTGAATTTTTAACGAAAAATCTCCCATACTAAATAATTACTGAGGTTGCAGCGGTTTACTTAAACTGGAATCTAGTCCAAATCCAGCGTTCACTAGCAAATAGAACACAAGATTAATCTGAGTTTTAAAAAAATTTCCCCTCATTCATTAAAAAGAACAGGCAGTTCTGTTTTCGCTGCCTTTTAATAGGGAGAAGGTGGGGACGCTGCTGGCCAATCACAATCTTGAGAAAACCCTAAATTAAAAAAAAAAGGCGAAACAGGCTCGGAAGCTGTGCATTTGTATGAATCTATAAATCTGCGAGCGACGATCGCCCTGGGTGTGCGCACGTCAAGTACGTAAGGCTCCTCTTCGTCGCAGTCTCCTAAGATAAAGGCGAACCGAGCGAAAATGGCGGATAGGTTTTCCCGCTTCAACGAGGACAGGGACTTCCAGGTACCGATACCCACGGCGAGAAATGGCGGCCGTATTTGACTATAGCATATGGGTGCTCTCCTTTCTTCCTTTTGGGGGACAAAGGAAAATAGTGGTGCCCACTCCCGCTTCAAAGTGTTATTCCATGCAGTTAAGGCCTCTTCCTTCAGGTTTCCGTCGCCCACTCTGTTCATCTTTGGGGAGCCGTTTGAAGTGTTTGTCCTTTTGCTGCCCTTTTTTTTTTGAGGGGGGAAAGGAATCGAGATTTCCCATTTCCAAGTCAGATTTGCACTGGAGATTTAGCTCCCCAGAGGATGAGATCCTCTGGGATGGAATCTTTCTCTCTTGAAGTTTAGTTGGGAATGAGATGATGCTCTTCCGTTGCATGTTTTAATTCAGTTTCTTAAAGACAGGTTCTTTGTTTTTTCCCCTCTTTTTCATGCATACATCCGAGTCGAGTATATATTCTTCTTTTATTCCCTTTAGCTTATGGAGGGATAAGAGAAGGACAAATGTTTTAGGATTACTAGCCGTATTTTAGATTCCTTGCCTTCCGCCAAGGATTTAAATATTGTAGATTGATTTGAAATGGCCTTTCCTTTCCAGTATAATGCACACTTTTAGTTAGAATTTCTGGATAATGAGCGTTTCCAATTACTTTTAAGGGGTTTCTTACTGTAGGATGGATTCTCCATCTGATCTCAGTTTTACTGTAAAAAATGGGTATTTTATGGTGAAGGGAATGCTTTGGTAATAATCAGATGGAAATTGAAATGTTAAAAATGTATTATTTAGTATTTTCTCGTCCTTGGCATGTGGAACAACATATTGTATTAGAGAAAAATAAAGTGCTGATCCTTGTTAATGAAGATATTGTTTTTTCCATATTGATGATCTTGCATTCTAAAGAAAACAATCCTCCACTCATGTTTTTTGTAATTTTGTAAAATCGAAGCTCTTGCTAACTGATGCAGATTGAAGAATGGTGATGGGAAAGCAAGGATCAGCTATATGACTTATTTTCCATCCTGTGTATATATTAATTGGCCTTTCTCCATCTATTAGGCTTAAATAAGGTTACATAATTATGTTTCTTATGTCATCCATTGTTTAGCCTTTTATGATTAGAGCCTTTAAAATGTAATGGTAATGTGCTTTATTTCAAATGCGGGGAGATAATCACTACTATAAAAGATTTTGAAGTTACATATTTACTTAAAATAAGTTTATCTCACTTTTCTACTTGAAAAGGATTAGGGCAGACTCCTCTTTAAGTTTTCTTGCCAGCCAGGAACAAATCTTTGCAGGATAAATTGTGGGCATGCAGCAGCAGTTTAAAATTGTCAGGGTTTTTGCTTATTGAAGATTATATCTATAATCATTTAAATCTTGTAATAGGCAAATAATAGTCATGGTTACACATAGCATAAATCAAAAGCCTTGAGCATTTGAGCATTGACAAAAATATTAGTATCTCTTGAATCTCCTTTTTTGCACAACTGATTCCTTCTGATCTAACCATCTAGATGTGAAATTTATATTTACTTTTCATTCAGATTTCTATTTTTTTAAATATCAGTGTGTGCTAGAAATGAGTATATTACATTATACTAGCTTTGTGTTTCAAAAACACTGGCTGTTGAGTAGATAATGGGCATATTTATTTTTTCTGTTCCCTGCATAAATGTAAAGCTTTTCGCAGTTTCAGAAGAAAATACTGCATTATGCTGATCCTATCTGTAATAGCAATGGGGGTTAGAGGATGAATATTGGCTTTTCTTTCCAGATGTCTGATGGAGACTGAAATATGAACTCTAGTTTGCAGCAGAAATAATTCTGGAGTTCTTCAGCCATAGGGCTTTATCTCTGAACTATTTGGAAAACAAGAAACTATGTTGATACATCAATCGGAGATAGTGGTACATTCCCTTCCATTTCTTTAGGAATGTTTTTAGTAATGGACATATAACATGTTCTGTGGGATAACAAAATTTTGAACTGCTATCTTAAAAATGCAACTGTTAATTTCAGTTTTATTGTAAAATCATATCCCAAATGAAACTTGTTCTTGCATTTAAAAATGATATAATTTATACAGTTTAATAGTTATTTCATAAATGTTTCACAGCTAACTACTGTTTAAACATTAACAGAAATATTCAATTGATTGTTGGGTTTTTATTCACTTGAAATTATCACATGGTTTTAATATGGCATATCTAAAAATTTACTGTGTAAATCTTTTAAGTAGACACATTTATCTTCATTATCTTGATTTTCTTAATGAGATGTAATATGGTAGTAATTGGATCTTGTTTTCTTGTTTTATCTTGTATGTGTAAGATATTGTGAGGGACAGTTAGAAAACAATCCTCTTCTAAGAGAGCAAGGATATAATCTCTGATGATAAAAAAATAACTGGCAGTATAGAGATCTCCAAAGAACATGAACATAGAACCTGTCTGCAACACCTTAAAGGAGCTGCAGGATCGTGTCACACAGCCCTGAAAATAATGTAACTCCTGTACACATATTTGGATAATTAAAGCAATTAATAACTTCATTGAATCAACTCTACATAAAATGATTAAGCAGCAGTCCTCTATTTCTAAGTGAGAAAGATAATGTAATAAGTTTAATAACCAGATTGTTGTTAAAACATTTGCAGATAAGAGATTCATTGGTGCTGCTGTTTAATAAACTAGTTTCATTAAAGATACTGGAGTGCTATAAACAGCCAAAAACCACTGATAAAACTCATCCTCCCTCCTCTCACACACACATCCTCTGGATAAAATCTTACAGTTGGATATTTTTGATTGTTTGTCCCTATGACTGAAGAGTACATCCATTCTGGAGAAGTAATTGACCTCTGTGTATTGTTGACCTGTCTAGTCTCAAGCTCTTTGCATCTGACTGGTTTTTCAAGTTCTCACATAACAGTAATGATGAAAGAAAAGTTGAGATAGCCAAATTTCTTAATTAAAAACTATATTTTAGAAGATTTTAAATGTATGACTTTTGATGTATATACTAAAGGTTAACTAAGCAGCAATGTGATATGTACATACTATCGAAATCCACAAACACTAACCATGTCTCAAATAATGCTTATATTGGAAAAACTATTACATGATTCATTATGCTTTGTTAATCCTGTTTTAATAAATTTAAGATAATATATATACTTCCTTTCCACACAGATCCTTTTTTTATTTCTCTGCTAGTCTTTTCTATGAAAATAGTATAGTTTAAATACAATAAAACCAAAGACTAAACCCTATTTTCCAGTTTCACAATATCTTGTAAATATAGGGAACTACGCTGGCTTCTTACAGGATTCAAGGTGCTATTTATGAAGCCCTGCATAGAATAGAAACGGATTATACATGGGATCTGCCTTCATCCCACATGCTGCAAGAAGAAGCATAAACTCTGGGTCCCTCCTCTGAAACAGTGTCATCCTGTGTGATCCAGAAAGCATGCCTTCTTGGTGACAGTCCCTGAACTTTGGAAATTCTCCCACCAAATATTTTTATGGTTGGTCCTGACCTTGCAGACATTTAGAAAGGCCTGGTTCTTTCTCCAATTGTTTAGTCAGGATGAACAGAGTTCCGATTTAGTAGGATACAATTTCTTTTCCAAATTTTATTTATACATTACAAGAAAAAATGACAAAAGTCCTAAAACTAAATACATGCAAAACAACTGTATACCTTTAGTGCAGTGGTTCCTAACCTGGGGGTCGGGACCCCTTTGGGGGTTGAATGACCATTTCCCAGGGGTCGCCCCAGCATCCTCAGCTCCCCCCCCCCCACTGCCACAAGCCTGGCCATATCGGCTCAACTTGCCCGAGCCCTCCGATTGGTCGGGAGAGGTGCCATTCAGTGAGAGGCGTTTGTGATGCCTGGCGGCCGAGCTTTGATGACATCAGTTAAGGGGCAAGGCGTCGCAAGATTGCGCGCTGGAGAGTACAAGGCGGTGCTTAAGACATCTGTGGCCATCCCTGTCTCCTGCTCGCAGCGGCAGTTTCTTCCCGCTGGTGTCAAAGGGAAAGGGAGTCAAGGGAGGGAACGGCCAACCAACGACCACTTAAGTTTCACAGCGCACGATGGCGGGAAGGAGGACAGCTGGGTCGGAATCGTCTGTCTGTCCTCTCGCCCTCGGCTGGCGCGGAGACCCAGTGAACAAAGAGGCAAACAGGGAGGGAGGGAAGAGAGAGACAGAGAGATATTAGTGCAGGGCTCTAATGATCATACAGCCTCGGTGCTGAGGGCGCCACCGCCGGGAGCAGGAGGAGCTAAGCCGGAGGGAACTGGAGAAGGAGGTGGTGCCGGAGCATGTCCATCGCCGCCGCCCTGCTCCGTATGATCAGGCTAGCCCTGTGCTAATATCTCTCAGTCTCTCTCTTCCCTCCCTCCCTGTTTGCCTCTTTGTTTGCTGGGTCTCCGCGCCAGCCGAGGGCGAGAGGGCAAACAGACGAGCCCGACCCTGCTGTCCTCCTTCCCGCCGTCGTGCGCTGTTAAATTTAAGTGGTTGTTGGTTGGCCGTTCCCCGCGTGACTCCCTTTCCCTTCGACACCAGCAGGAAGAAATTGCCGCTGCAAGCCCGGCCGGCCCGGTTTGCAAGTCCCGGCTGTAGTCGGAGATGTGGGACGTGGTAAGCGAGGAAACAGGGATGCCGGAGGGGGTATCAGGGAGTGTCTGGGCGGGAGGATTTAATAAAATATAAAATGTAGTTCTTAAAGCAGAAGACATATAAACCCAAGAGGACAAACGGGTGTAAGTAAGGAGAGAGTTTGATGCTTCTCATGAATCAAATTTGCAAAGAATGAAGAGGAACAGAAGAGTTTGAAGGAATTGTCCTCCAGCCACAAAGGGGAATCTTTGAAAACGCGGCTGGGCAAGGGGACCATAAGCGCCTTGCAGGACGTCTCACTGCAAGACCCGCAGCTGCGCTATGAGCTGATCCAGCGCACTGGCTCCGGCACGTACGGCGATGTTTACAAGGTGTATAATGGCGCGCCCGGGGCACATGGCCGGCTTTGGAGAGGGTCCCCCCGGGCGCGCTTGGGGAGGGAAAGGCGCCACCACCGGGACCGAGAGGAGCCGCAGAGGCGGCCGAGTGAGCAGGAAGGAAGGCAGGAGGATCCTGAGCCGCCCAAGCCCTGCCTTGCAAGCTCGCCCAGGCTCTTCCTCCACCGCAGATAAGGACGGCCGGCAATGCGATGCAGCTGCCGGTCTCCAGGAGGGAGGAGAGAGAGCAGGGGTAGGGGGTTTCTAATCGGGGGTCCCTATGACTGGCAGTCCCCCCTTTTTGTTCCAACTCTACCTTCCTCCTGTTGGGCAACTTCTCCAAAGCGCGCTTTTGGAGACGCGCAATGGGGAGCAAGGAGTCGTAGACGGGATCGCTGCGCGATGATGGGGATTTGCAGTCCCCCATCTCCCGGGTGGGGTATGAATCAGACTGGGGAAGGGGTGCAGAAGGGTGGGGGTGAAGCAGGAAATTATGGCCGGGTTTCCAGAGCTGCTCTCTCCGGGGCGTGTCCGGGTCTCTTGGGGCCAGTCTTTTTTTTTTTTTTTTGCACTGGAAGCTTTCTCCAAAGGGTTGCTCCCAAGCAGAGGGCACCTTTTGGAGAAGGCGAGGCGAGGCTGGGGTGGGCTGGCTGGCTGGTTCCCCGGACAAGGTCGGCTCTGTGGGGCAGGCTGGCTTTGCTACAAGTGTAGGCAGGGCGGGCAGGATCCCCTCCCTGCTCGCTCCGCTTTCCTGGAGTGACTGAATAACCACAATGCACTTATTTGTCTGGGTTGCCAGAGAGTTTGGCACGCACGGATCTTGCGGTGCTGAGGTCTAGGAGAGGGAAGAAGAGAAAAGAGAAGGAAGGAAGGAAGACCAGAGATGGATGGATGGATGGATGGATGGAAGGAGGGAAGGGAAGGGAAGGGAAGGGAAGGGAAGGGAAGGGGAAGGAGAGGAAGGAAGGGAAGAAGAGGAAGAAGAAGAATGTTAGGTGGGAGGGTGGGAGGAAGAAAGCAAGGAAGAGAAAAAAGTGAGAGAGGGAAAGAAAGAAAAAGAAAAGAAAGAAAGGAAGGTTGGGAGGGAGGAAGGAAGAGAAAAAAGCGAGAGAGGGAAAGAAAGAAAAAGAAAAAAGAAGGTTGGGAGGAAGGAAGGAAGGAAGAGAAAAAAGTGAGAGAGGGAAAGAAAGTAAGTAAGTAAGAAAGAAATTGTTGAAAGAAGAGCCTTGCAAATTAAAATTGTTGTCTTTGCAGAGGTTTTGGGAAGGGTGGATGAGCAGGCCCCATGGGGGAGGAAGGAATATGGGGCTGTTTTAAGAATAAAGAGGTTAAAAGAGGAAATTGGCTTTGGGGACCCTGGCAATGTTTTTGGACCAATCATGGGTTTTTTTGCCCTCTGTTTGCCTCCTGAAAGCTACTAAACAGGGATTACTTTGCTGGAAGCTTATCTGATTTCTAGTTTTTCGACACTGCAGGCCACAATTTCTCAACCTCAACAACTTGAATATACCTGGACTTCAACTACCAAAATTCCCTAGCCAACTTTGCTTTGAATTCTGGGAGTTGAAGTCCAGGCACCTTAAAAGTTGCTGAGATTGAGAAATATTACTGTACACTTGTTGGTTATCAAGTCTAAATACAGAAGTAGACTTGTTGTGGAATATGATATTTCTTGTGCTTTTGCAAAGAATGGCCCAAGAATTTCTGATCTGGCATAATTACATATTGTTTTTGTGATTAATTGCTATGCTTTACTTATGTTCAATTTGTAACAATGAAAATACATCCTGCATATTAGATATTTACATTACGATTCATAACAGTAGCAAAATACAGTTATGAAGTAGCAACGAAAATAATTTTATGGTTGGGGGTCACCACAACATGAGGAACTATATTAAGGGGTCATGGCATTAGAAAGGTTGGTAACCACTGCTTTAGTGAAACTTTTTTTTAATTAAGGGGGGGAAAGGGGAAAAAATAGAAAAAACTCCTCAGATAAACTAAAAAAGAGAAAATGGGAGACAGTCTAGCTACAGGCATGTGAAAAAGGAAGTAAACACCACCGATTTTTAAAAAAACTTTTTCAGCATATTTGGCCTTCATTTCACCTATTGATAGAGAGGACATAATATAACAAATATCATGCACCATTTACATTCAGTAGAAGAGAATATACAGTACATAGCCCAGGGCTGAATTGTGAAGTCTTTGATGCTCTTTGAACTTGGTTGCTTGCTTACAGACATTTCATCACCTAACTAGGTAACATCATCAGGGTTAGTGAGTGTGAGGTTTGCTTCCTGTTTATATACAGTTACTTCCTCTGCCAGTATTAGTGGGGATGTTGTTATCTCCTATATTTATGTTATAGGTAAGCAATATTTCTCATGCTTATGTTTTTGCCCTTGTTCTGATTCATTTTTGATTCTCTTATACTGTACCCCCTATTTTAAAATTTAGCTTCTTAGCATCTTAGAAAAGAATGTTACTATTTTTGCATATTTTATAATGCAAAGTGCTCTGTTATTTTAGCAGTATAGGTAAATCTGATTATATATGAAGCTATAACCCAGTTTCTCATAACACCAATCATGAGGCACAAATAGCATGGAGGGTTTAAAATTTATTTATTTAAGAGTTCTGTATGGCTCCCTAAGAATTTTGGTCAGGAACCTAATTTTATTTTACACTATTCTCAATAGCAACTTCAATCACCTTGACCCCAATGCCCAAAGAACTAAGTTTTAAGAGCCTTTCTCCACTGCTCTGCTAGGAGCATTCACATGTGGGTATTGACTTCCATCTGCCTGGAGACTGAGTTGTAACAATTTCCTGGTCACGCCCTTTCTGCTCTGCTGAGTCCTTCAGTTTTTACGACTCAGTTGAGCCAAGGAGATGTGTTTTCACTCAGCTGCAGCAGATTGAAGTCAGAAACAAACCTTTTTTTCTGGCATTCATCAGCCAGCTTCCAAATTTTAAAATTGATGGAGAAGAACGAGGAACAGACAAGAATTGAAGATCGCATCAGCTTTGGCTGCTCTGCAAGTCCGCAGTTGCTGGTGAGTCAGCGTGTTCGCTCCTGCTTCCCAGAGTGACCTCTTCCACCTGGGAGAATTTTCTGGAGAGCAGTTTTCCGGGGTCAACCCGTTGAGGCAGGTTCCTGTCTCCCTAGCTAAGCCGCTGGTGTTCCCCCATTCTGCTGGGACAATCACCACCACCCGAAGCTATTTACCACTTGCTGAGCGGCTCCGAAGTTCCTGGCTCTATTTATAGAGCCATGCTTCGAAGAGGGCTGCCCGTGCCCTATTCCAGCCTCTTGGCTGCTGAAGACGCCTCCCGCTCTGTAAATTGGCCATTTCTTGTTCGGCCCGCTTTCCGCTCTAACTAGAAGAGGGCCATTTTGTGCCGGACAGCAGTTATATGACTCATTGGCATTGCGGTTTTTAAATTTTGAGCCTGCAGGGTGGATTGCCACCTTTAGTGCTCAATTCGGGGCATTTTCACAACTTGGAAGGGCTGCTCTCCTGGCAGCAAATCTCTAGAGAGAGGGTTATTGGCGGGAAGTGCCAGATCCAAGATGGCAAACCACTCATCGTCCTCCAAAGCCGAGGGGGGGGGGAGTAAAGGAGCCAGGAGGAAGGGTGCCAAAGATTCCCGATCATCCTCCAGGGACGAGGTCAGCCGCAGCAGGCTCCCACAACAACCAAGGGGTCCTCAGCTGCAGACAAAGACGCAGAGAGGCGACAGCACCTTGGAACGCCAATTCACAAAGGTTTCCAAGTTGGCTGAGGCAGCAGGGCCTCAATCTGAGGATTGTCCCCTGAGAGGGCACGGTCACCTCTCCCTGAACTTTCTCCCCAATCTTTTGGGGAACGTCATCTGGGATGGCCACCAGAGGGCCCAGAAGAGCAGGAATACCTGTAAGAGCATTTTCTACCCCTGGCATGCACTTCAGGTGCGGATCTTCTCCAGGTAGCCTCTGCAAGGGCCACAGTCCCTGAGGCAACTTTTATTCCAACAGCTGCGGGGCTCCATGCCGGAGAGGGCCAAGGGTCCGTTTTGCCTCAAGATTTAAGATAAATTATTGTATAGGCCATATCTCAAGGGATTACTTCGGACCGTAACCAACAAGCCCTTATCCAATCCAAGTCATCTCGTTTGAATCCTCAGCCCTCTATGCGCCAGTCATCATGCAGGGGCCGCTCAACCCCCCCTCCCTCGGTACATAGTGAAGAATCCATCCGGGGGGGTGAGGAGATGGGTGATCAAGAGCTATCTGAGGATGAAGGGGTCATTCTGGACAAACCCGCCTTCACGGGATTATTCCGCCTCCCCTTATTTAAATCACTATTGTACAAGGCCAAGATCTTGGCCAACATGGAGGTTCCACCTATACCCTCAGATGCTCAATCACAGCAGGACACCCAAGAAGGATTGTTTTCAGAACCCTCAGTTGATGAGATCACCCTTCCTTCTCAATTGTTTATGGATGTGGTCCAACACCAGTGGACTAATCCCAGCTCCCTGACTGCGCCTAGTGGCGTTGATAAGCTTTATGGCGCCGACATGATATGGAGGAACTTTTACAACTCCCTCAAGTTGATGCTCTAATGGTGTCTTTGTCATCTCCCGCTCTCCTACCCTCAGATTCCAGCGAGGCTCTTAGAGCGGAAGAGAAGAAGGCTGAAATGGCGTGCCGTAAAACCCATCAGGCAACTGCCTGGGCCATCAGGACCTCTATGGCCGCGTCCTTTTTCAGTTGATCTACCCTAATATGGCTTCGCCAACTACAGATTGCCTTCTGAAGACACCCATCTACATCATGATCTTAACAAGATCCTAGCTGCTACGGAGTACTCTGCCGACGCTACATTGAACGCAGCAAAGTTCGCTTCCAGAGCACTAGCCTCAAACATTATGTCCCGCGCCTTCTGTGGCTTCGCCACTGGCAAGCCGACCTACACTCTAAATGGCTATTGGCTTCAGCGCCCTATAAGGGGGTTAACCTTTTTGGGGACGAGCTTGAGTCGATTCTCACCGAGATCAGAGATAAGTGGAAAGTTCTGCCATCCCAGCAGAGGCGGGCGGACCACAGGGTCACGCCCTATTTTCAAAGGCAGTTTTTTTGTTATCCGGAACCCAATTTTTACGCATTGCAATACCATCGTCCTTATGTGCAGGGCTCTGAGCGAGCACAAGACAGACAGGTTTCCCATGAAGGGCCGACGCTCCTTTCCAGCCAAATGGCTCTTTTGAGGGAGTTACAACAGATCCACCCATAGGGGTAAGTGACCACCAGGCCAACCTTCCCATTGGTGGTGGCTGCAACTGTTCGCAGACCAATAGGAAGAGACCTCATCCGACGCCTGGGTCCTTAGTACCATCAAATTCGGCCTCAGGCTAGAATTCCTATCCCCCCCACTTGTTTCCTTCAGTGTCCTGTGTCCAGAACTCCCAAAAGAGACTTCTGATTGACCTGGAGATTCAACATCTATTGCAGATCCAGGCCATGGAACCAAGTTCCAAAGGGCCAAGAAGGAACCAGATTTTATTCCATTCTTTTTCTCGTGCCCAAAAATTTGGGGGATTGGAGGGGCATACTGGATTTGAAACTACTCAACTGCCATGTGACGTATCGGCGTTTCAAGATGCAGTCCCTACAATCCATCTTGGGCTGCATCTGGGATAGGGACTTTATGACATCTGTGAACCTGAAAGAGGTTTACCTCCATGTCCCTATTCATCCCAATCACAGGAAGTATCTGAGGTTCCTGTTTTCCGGGCATCACTACCAATACAGGGCCATGCCCTTCGGACTTTCCTCAGCCCTGAGAACATTTTCCAAAATTCTAGCCTTGGTAGCAGCTTCTATCAGAGCGCTGCCTATAAGAACGCAGTGCTACCTAGACGATATTTTAATACAATCGTCTTCCCCTCTCCAGGGGACAGTGAACCTCCAGACTGTCATCCGAACCCTCCAGGCCCACGGGTTTTCGGTCAATCTGAAGATGGATCATCTGATTCCCACCACGCACCTCCTCCACCTTGGGGCAGTGATAGACTCTGAATTGTACTGGGTTCATCTGTCTCAGGTCAGGCGGGACAGCATACGGACCCTGGTAAGCTAGGTTTGATCACTTTGATTCGTGCCCCTGGCCACGCTGTCTTGTCTCATGGGCAAGATGCTCTCATGCATCGCCAATGTGCCGTGGGTGCGCCTCCATGCCAGGACTCTTCAGTGGTTCTTGCTGTCACATCAGAGAGCCAGCAGGGGAAATGCCAAATGGCTGGTGCACCTTCCACCACTGGTCCTTCATTCCCTGACCTGGTGGACGTCAGATGCCATGGAGGTTGGGTGCGTTTTCAAGGAACCTCACCATGGACGTCAGCTTTTTTGGCTGGGGGGGCGCACTTGTGAGACAGATGGTCCAGGGCAGATGGTTCCCAGAGGAATTACTGAACAGCATCAACTGGATGGAATTACAAGCCATCCACCTGGCGCTGCATCATTTCCTGTCGGAGGTCAAGAACAGCCACGTACTGATTTTGACGGACAACGTGGCCGCAAAGGCCCATATAAACCGGCAGGGGGGCACTCACTCCTGACTTCTTATGGCTGAAGTGGAGAAGCTGGGCAGAGAACAACGTGCTCTCCATAAGGGCAGAGCACATTTTTGGGATGTCAAATCTGCAGGCGGACTGGTTGAGCAGGACAACAATCGATCAGTCCAAATGGCGCCTGCATCTGGACATATTCGAGGAACTCCAGGAGGTTTGACAGACCCGCAGTGGATCTTTTCGCTCGTCCATCCAATGCCCTGCTCCCGAGGTTCTTTACCAGGTTCCCGGAACTGGGGGAGGAACAGGTCGATGCCCTTCTCAGCCCTTGACCTCAAGGGCTACTCTACGCCTTCCCTCCTCTCCCCCTCATCCACAGGGTGATCAGGAAGGTGCTAGAGGAACGGGCGGAAGTTCTCATCACCCCGCATTGGCACAGACGTTCATGGTTCGTGGACCTGGTCAGTCTCTCGATGACCAAGCCCTTCCACCAAGGACCTGGATATTCCCCACCCCCAGGGGACCTAGCATGGGTATGTCCCACATGTGGATGCTCCTAGCAGAGCACCGGAGAAGGAATGTTGGTTCTCACCTGATATGTTCGTTCTTGATGTTCTGCAGGAGCATCTAGTCCCTCCCTAGTTAGTTGAATCCGGCCCAGTGTCTGGGGTGGTTACCTTTGTTTACAGGTACTTTTCTTGGAGGCCTACACTTTTGTCGCAAAAACTGAAGTACTCAGTCGAGCAGAGGGGGCATGTCCAGGAAATTGTTACAACTCAGTCTCCAGGCAGACGGAAGTCAATACCCACATGTGGATGCTCCTGCAGAACACCGAGAACAAACGTATCAGGTGAGAACCAACGTTCCTTCTAAAAGGGGTCAAAGCCAATAATACATTGAGGAGATCATTCCAGACGGTAGGCATCCCAGTAGAAAAGGCATGCTTCCTGAATTCTATCAGATGATATTACTCGTGGAAAAGAACTGAAGCATGCCCATCCTATTTGAACAGGTGGAGCAGACAGTTATTATTGGAAATAAGGACAATAACTCAGTTTTGCACCTGGCAGCATATTGGAACTAATGCAGATCATAAAATAATGATGTTACAAGGGTGTACTAAGATGCATCAATAACTTCCCATGCCACTGCATTCTGAACCAATTGAAGGTTCTAAATATTCTTTAGGGGTTGCCCGCGTAGAACACATTGTAGATATATATTTGAGAGGTAACTCTCTAATTTGAGCCTCCCAATTCAGGAATGACCACAACTGGTACACAAAAATCAAATTATGCAAGAGTCCTCCTGGTCTCCTGGAACTATGTTTGTAAAAGAACCCCCTGATTGTATTCTGTTTCTGAATTGGAGTCTGCCCCCTTCCTCAGAGTCGTGAAAATCTCCAGTCCAGAGATCAGGAGGATCAAGGACCCATAGACAGTCATCCTTGCTATTCAGGTGCCCACTTTTAGAAACTGGGGCAGAACCTTGACAACATTGCTAAGCAAAAGCAGCAATACATAACTGAGTATCATCAGTGTACTGATGATATTGCATCCCATACGTATAGATGGCCTCCTCCAACAGCTTCATGTAGATAGGAGGAGAAGGGAGAGCCATGAGGAAATCCTGCAAAACAGAGGCCTAGGATAGACCATTCCCTGCATACCAACAATGAGTGGAAGTGATGATGAATGAAGGAGAAGTATGGTAACAAATCTCCCAACCCTCTGAGCCAGTCCAGAAACCATGGTCAATGATAAAGAAGATTATTGAGAGATCAAGAAAAGTCAGGATGGATGGTTTCCCCCATCCTGTACTGGTCAATCGGCCATCAGCAACCAATACTTTCTCTCTACTGTGTCTCAGTCTGAAACCAAACTGGAAGGACTCCAAAGGACTCATTCCTCTAGGATCAATTCAATAACCTATCTTTTAAGATATCAGAGTGAAGAGTAAGGAACATGATATTGATGGAAATAGGCAGAAATCATTACCTAAGCAAAGGGGATTGGATTTTTTTTGAGTCCAGAACAACAAATGTCATTAATGGATCAGACAGACACTTCCCTAATTTAGTTATGTATAAGAGGAGGAGGAGGAGATACACCACAATCAGACATTTAAGGTTCTGTCATTATAGACAATGTCAACAAAAGTAGTTCTAATCATCCTGTAGAGTTAGTCCTTTGGCTGGTGTAATTAGTAGGGCTGATAGTTGAAATCAGGATGGGTATTGTCCAATTCAGCAATAGTTTCTTCCAAGCATTACTATAGGTGGACAGATTCACCCATATTCTCACTCTCTTAAGGCTCTAACCAATCAGGAGGGGTACAAATCTAAAATACAGGCCCTAATAGCTAACAGCTCCAAAGATCCTCTTCCTCAGAACTAAAAACATTATCTCCTCCAAGATAACAACACAAGATCATGTCTCAGTCACTTCCATAGGATTTGCGTAAACTGGAATCAAATTCAGTATGAATCCAAACAATTTTATCACCAGGTTCCAAAAGCAATCCTCACATTAACCTTGCAAATGTTTCCCTGATCCTTTCCTATCAGAAGAGACTAAGTCACATTGAACAAAGCTGCTGGCTGTCACTTAGAAGACACATTAAGAGGGGAAAAATAAATATATTTTCCGTTCCTATTCACATAAGTTAAGGAAGGCTCTTACCTGTGTTCAGTTAGATCACACTTTATCTTCTTCCAAGCAGTACTATAGGTATCTCTTCTGTAATTTTATCTTCTGGATGTCCTTTGTAAATTGAGACCAGTGGTGGGTTCCTACCGGTGCGGTCCACTCTACCGCACCGGTAGTGACCGGCTGGTGATGTCACAGTCGGTTGCCATTGCCAGTCCCTGGGCGCCACCATTTAAAAAAAATTTTTTTTAAATTTTTTTAAAAATTCTTCTGCGCATGCCCAGAGGCCGAGTTTCCGGCACTGCGCATATGTCATCATCTTATTTTTGGCTTATTTTCTTTATTTTCTAATTTTTCCGGATTTTTCTCCACTGCGCATGCCCAGCCCACCCGATGCTCGCTCACCCCGCCCAGCAGCTACTTGCAGAATTTAGCCGCGTACTTCTGCTCACTGCTGCTGGCAAAGGTAAGGCAGAAGGGCACGGGCCGGCGGGGGAGGGAGAGCTGGTGGAGGGGTGATACAAGCAGCGGGAGGGGTGGGGGAAAGAGGGGAGCGTGTGGGAGATCAACGAGTAAACTGCAGCTAAGATCTCCCGCGTGCTTCCGTTGCCTCTCCCAAGAATGGCTGCTGCCGCTGCCGGCTCTCCCAAGCCCATCCCGAAACTCCGCTGCGGCAAAAAACTTCTGGGATTGTGGAGAGGCCAGGGAAACTTTGCCGCCAAGCCCATCCCGAAACGCTGCTGCTACTGCCAAGCCCATTGTGAAACTCCACCACTGCTGCCGCCGCCGTCACCAATCTCATCCTGAAACGCTACCGCTGCCACTGCCCCCAAGCCCATCCCGAAACTCCGCTGCAGTGGAAAACTTCCCCGCGCACAGCATGGTTTCGGGATTGTGGAGAGGCCAAGAAAACTTTGCCACCACCGCCCCCAAGCCCATCCCGAAACTTCGCCGCAGCGGAAAACTTCCCTGCGTGCAGCCATCTCACTAAGTTGGAGAAAACTGGCCCACGTGTTGTGACACTGGAGAGACTAACAAAAAGAAAATCCATAATGCTGTGCCCAGTGTTATGCTTAGAAAATGAGGCAAACTATAAAATAGATTTAAATAGATTTAAAGAGCCAAGGTGGCGCAGTGGTTAAAGAGCAGCACTGCAGTTCTGCAGTTCAGCTGTTCAAATCTCACCGGCTCAAGGTTGACTCAGCCTTCCATCCTTCCGAGGTGGGTAAAATGAGGACCCAGATTGTTGGGAGCAATATGCTGAACTCTGTAAACCGCTTAGAGAGGGCTGTAAAGCACTATGAAGTTGTATATAAGTCTAAGTGCTATAGAGATGGAGACTTCTCCTGATATGAATTACGGTACCTTCCAGATGTTAATAAAAATAAAGCTTTTGAGGATTTTTCGTAGTTTAAAGGGGGTGCAGTTATATATTTTTGTATGTTCCAGAAGTGATGTTGATTTAAAATTTGCTAATTATTTATATAATATTGTGGTATTTTATTATGGACTATGCTGGGTATTGCTGAGATCTTCTGATTGGGGGGGTATGTGATGGATGGATGCATGGATGGAGAGAGAGATAGAGAGAAATAGAAATGGAGAGAGAGAGAGAGAGATGGATGGATAGATATGGATACCGTGTTTCCCCGAAAATAAGACAGGGGCTTATATTTTTTTGACCCCCAAAAAATGCCCCTGGCCTTATTTTCGGGGATGGCTTATTATTTTTGGGGTGCAGGCAGGCCACGACGCACCACTTACTGAAGTTCGGCAGCTCCGTGGTCTCTCGGCTAATCTGTTTAGGGGGAAAAAAATCTTGCATAGTGCAGAAACTCTTCTCGCGAGAATTAGCAAGTTCTCGAAGCGAGAAGAGTTTCTGCACTATGCAAGATTTTTTTCCCTAGCCGAGGGAAACCCCAGAGCTGTCAAACTCCAGTAAGTGGTGAGTTTTGCGGTTGGGCGGAGTTTGGAGCTTTGGGGCGAAGGATGGGGCGGGGCGGGGCGGTGAGCGAGCAACCGATGTAGCGGCGGAAGGGGCAGCAGGCTTACCTTAGGGAAAGCGGGCGGCGGGTGGAAGGCAAAGCCAGGGCAGGCAATGCTGAGTCCGGCTTAGCCGGGCAGAGACGCGGGGCTCTGCACCTTGGTCCTCCCCTGCATCACCAAGAGGCCGGATCCCCAAGATCCCAGCAGGGACGAGCTCCCCAAATCCTCTGGCCTGCATAAAGAGGCACCGCACGGCCCGCAAGAGCCCCCCGGAGGGTCTGCAGAGAAGCGACCCCCGCCGGTGGGGATCAGATGGCCCGCTTGGCTGGGATCTGCCGCCGCCTCCCTCGCTCACCCACCTGCCCGCCCGTTCGGATCTGCCTTCCGCCGCCTCCCTCGCTTGCTCACCCGCCTCCCTCGCTCACCCGCCACCTCCTTCGCTCACCCACCTGCCCGCCCGTTCGGATCTGCCTTCCGCCGCCTCCCTCTCTTGCTCAGCCGCCTCCCTCGCTCACCCGCCGCCTCCTTCGCTCACCCACCTGCCCGCCCATTCGGATCTGCCTTCCGCCGCCTCCCTCTCGCTCACCCGCCTCCCTCGCTCACCCGCCGCCTCCTTCGCTCACCCACCAGCCCGCCCGTTCGGATCTGCCTTCCGCCGCCTCCCTCTCTTGCTCAGCCGCCTCCCTCGCTCACCCGCCGCCTCCTTCGCTCACCCACCTGCCCGCCCGTTCGGATCTGCCTTCCGCCACCTCCCTCTCTTGCTCAGCCGCCTCCCTCGCTCACCCGCCGCCTCCTTCGCTCACCCACTTGCCCGCCCGTTCGGATCTGCCTTCCGCCGCCTCCCTCTCTTGCTCAGCCGCCTCCCTCGCTCACCCGCCGCCTCCTTCGCTCACCCACCTGCCCGCCCGTTCGGATCTGCCTTCCGCCGCCTCCCTCTCTTGCTCAGCCGCCTCCCTCGCTCACCCGCCGCCTCCTTCGCTCACCCACCTGCCCGCCCGTTCGGATCTGCCTTCCGCTGCCTCCCTCTCTTGCTCAGCCGCCTCCCTTGCTCACCCGCCGCCTCCTTCGCTCACCTGCCTTCTGCCGCCGCCTCCCTCGCTTGGATTAGCCGAGCCTTTTGGCACACGCCCGGAGTTTGGCAGCCCCGTGATCTCTGCTATTCTGTTTAGGAAAAAAAATTTGCATAGTGCAGAAACTCTTCTTGCTGCGAGAAGTTGTTAATTGCTCGCCTCGCGAGAAGAGTTTCTGTAGTATACAAGGTTTTTTTCCTAAACAGAATAGCCAAGACACCGCGGAGCTGTCAAACTCCAGTAAGTGGCGTGTCTCGTGGTGGGGCGGAGTTTGGGGGTTTCGGGTGGGGGTGGGGCGGCCTGTGCCGGTGAGCAAGCGAGGCAGCGGCGGAAGGCAGATCCGAACGGGCGGGCAGGTGGGTGAGCGAGGGAGGCGGCGGGTGAGCGAGGGAGGCGGGTGAGCAAGAGAGGGAGGCGGCAGAAGGCAGATCCGAACGGGCGGGCAGGTGGGTGAGCGAGGGAGGCGGCGGGTGAGCGAGGGAGGCGGGTGAGCAAGCGAGGCAGCGGCGGAAGGCAGATCCGAACGGGCGGGCAGGTGGTGAGCGAGGGAGGCGGCGGGTGAGCGAGGGAGGCGGGTGAGCAAGCGAGGGAGGCGGCGGAAGGCAGATCCGAACGGGCGGGCAGGTGGGTGAGCGAGGGAGACGGCGGCAGAAGGCAGGTGAGCGAGGGAGGCGGCTCAAGCCCTGCACTTGTGGGCTCACTGTACCCGACCGGCCTCGGAGATAGGAGACAGCCCCTCTGCCAAGAGAGAGGGGGCGTGTTTAGAAAAGACAAGCGTGTGCACGGCTGCTTCTGCTGCTGAGCCCGGTTGGAAGTTTGGCTTCTAGCCGGGCTCAGGCGAGGAACCGGTGGCTGTTTGCAGGGGATTCCAATGCCACTCTTTTGGCCGGGAGAGAGAGAGTGTGCCACCGCAAAAAGAGCGGCTCCTGGCATGCCCCCCCCTTTCCCCCGGAAGTAGTTGGGGGGGCTTATTATCGGGGCGGGCCTTACTTCAAAGCATGTCCCGAAAAGCCCTGTGGGGCTTAGTTTCGGGACAGGTCTTATTTTCGGGGAAACACGGTAGATGATAGATAGAAATCCAGATAGATAGATAATAGATGATAGATGGGTGGATGGATGGATGGATGATAGATAGATGATAGATAGATGATAGATAGAGATGATATAGATATAGATATATAGATTAGATATATATATAGAGAGAGAGATGATAGATGATAGATATATTCCTTGAAAGGAAAGAAGGAAAGGGAGGGAAGGAAGGAAGGAAGATAGAGACAAGGAAGGAAGGGAGAGAGAGAGAGAGAGAGAGAGAGAGAGAGAGAGAGAGAGAGAGAAGGAAGGCAGGCAGGCAGGCAGGCTGGCAATGGGGGTGCAATTGTTTCTTTTAGGGAGCACAACTGGCTGGAAGTTATAGTAATATATCAGTTTAATGGACTAATGGGGAGAAGAGGTGTCTGTTAAAACAAAATGTCTGTTAAATTCAAATGGTAAGTGGGATTTTTCTTAAGTTAATTTTTCATTTTTAGCCAATGGTATAAGGGATTTTTATGTAGAAGCATAAATTCCATAGGCAGATTTTGTCTGCTGCACCTGAAGTCACTAAACTAAGGGTCTGTTAAACCAAGGAATTACTCTAGAGGTATACTTGTTATTGTTATAGCTTTAATTTTTTGTAAATAATGCATCTTGCAAAAAGAAGCATATAATTCCTATTCCTATATCTTTGGTCTCAAAGATCCCCATCCAACATACAAGTGAAACAATACTTCCTGGACATCGAAACAAGAGATCTGCAGGGTAGAGAAATACTAACTTGTTTTCTGATACTTCATTATGCTCTCACTGCAAAAAGCAGCACATTTGCTAACAGGAAGGTTCTCCAAAATCCTGTCATATCCATACCATCCATAGAGAATGGGAGGGTGATGCCTCCTCTCCAAGAATCTATTAACATTATGTAGCATAAGTTACAGTTTTCCACAGAGATAAACATTTGATGAAAATCTGGATTTTTAAATAAAAGAATTCCAGGAAATGGTACAGAAAATGCAACAAAAATATCCAGATCCTTCATAAATCAAAGTGTAGCTAAACTTTGAAAGAAATTTCCTTGATTTTTAAAAAGTTAAAGTGGACTCTGGGTGTGTTTTTCCAAATGCAGTAGGTGAGGTTGAATGTGTATAGTTTTAGAAGAGAGGGGTGTGTGTGTGTGTGTGTACATATACAGTACTGTTAATGTATATTTTTGTGTGCCTGTGTGTAATATGTATGTACACATTACATAGGATTAAATAGTATGTTTTGGATGTTCAGTAGTAGTAAATAGATAGGGAAATTGTATCTCATTGAGGCCTTTGAGGTGAGGAGAGGCCAGGCACCCTAACCCTAACCCTTGACGTGAGTGACGTCAAGTTAGCCACACCCACCCAGTCACATGATCACCAAGCAACCCCCACCCAGTCACATGACTACAAAGCCACTCCCACCCGGTCACATGACCGCAAAGCCACTCCCACCCGGTCACATGACCATCAAGCCACACCCATAAAATAAGCCATGCCCACAGAGTGGTAGTAAAAATTTTGTGTACCCTACCCTGTACACAAAACATACAATAAACATAAAAAACAAGTACATGACGAATCGTAATCTAGTATACATATTTACATTCCGCTAATTTATACATCGTTATTTATCTTAAATTGCAAAAAATGAGTTATAGTTTTTCTTTTCATCTCCACCATTTTAATTTTTAATCTTGGTTCTCCTTTCTCCCCACCAATGATATAATTTATTCCAGGTTTCAATATATTCAATTTCATCTTTTCCCTTCATTTCTGACGTTAACCTATCCATTTCAGCACATGTTAATATTTTACGTAAAATTTCTTCTTTTGTGGGTATGTTTTGTTTTTTCCAATTTTGAGCGAAAGTTAACCTTGCGGCAGTCAATATATGTAACATTAAGTATATTATATTTTTATCATATTTATCTAATGTTATCCATAATAAAAAGAATTCTGGTTTGAGGTCCAATTTTATTTTCAATATTTCTTCCAGCCATTGTTTGATTGTTGTCCAGAATTCTCGTGCTTTATGGCACTTCCACCACATATGATAATATGTGCTGGGTTGCATTTTACATTTCCAACATAATGAAGAAAGATGTGTACCCATTTTGGCTAATCTTGTTGGTGGGAGGTGCCACCTATAAAACATCTTGTATAAGTTCTTATATGAAGTAGCCAGTGTCAATTTACGGTTTCTTTGCCATAGGTCTTGCCATTTTTCTAGGTTAATATTAAACCCAAAATCTCTACACCAAGTTATCATGGTTTCTTTGACCTGCTCTTCAAATAGGGCCCGTTCTAAGAAGTATTGATAAATTTTTTAAATTGTTTTATCTTCTGGTCCTAAAATTATTTTATCTAATTCTGTTAATTCCATTTCAATTCCTGGGGTTTTTTTAATCTCTCCCATGTTTCGACTGCAGTTGTAAATATGTCCACCATTCTAAATCTACACCTTCTTCCTTTAATTCTGTCCTCGATTTTAAATCTCCAATTTCATTTGTTATCTGTTTATATGTTATTACTTTCCCTGGGTTCATAAAGTTTGGATGAGTAATCATCTCTACGATGGAAGTCCAATTAGGGATCTTTATGTAATTTTGCCGTTTGATTATTGTCCATGCATCTATCAGGTGTTTGTGGGACAGAAACTGTTTCCTGGAGTTGTGGGACAGAAACTGTTTTGTGTATTCTGAGAAATTTTAACAACTTACAGATTTTTATTCTTATGATAAGAAATGCTGCATTTACCCAGTTTTTAAAGGGAAAGCACTTTGTCAATTTCAGCCTACATGTCTGCAACAATACGTTTCTTTGTGATATTGTTGGTTAGCTCACTGAAGGGTTAGGGGAGAAGGATGAGGGGTGGCATGGATAGCATTTCACCCTTTTTCTGTTTTTATATTCCCACACCCCGATCTCTGGATCTTGGCTTCATGCTCAGCAACAAACCTGCATAGAGCACAGCTTAGAGCCTAATCTAGAGCTTTGTTCCATAACTTGATTTATGTCAGGAGTAATCTGAGGTGCACACAAAATTCCCAATATGTCCAAAAAATTCTGGAAGGAGGCAAAGAACCCTGTGGCACTTTAACCTGTAAGATCTTTAAAAGAACAAAAAGGGCTAAATAAGCTAAAGTCTAAAGACCTGTTTAGGTAAGTCACTACAACTGGGAAAGTGAATTTAATTCTGACCAACCAGAGTAAAAGCTTTGTATCTGGAAAAATGTGTGAAATTGTCATTCAAATTTTGGTGTATCCAGTCATCGCCAAAAGAATCCCCTGCATGGATGATGGGATCAGATGTCCCAAATATTGAAAAGCATGTGAATTAACAAAAGGTTGGATCATTTGCCACATTATCAGATAAGTGACAGTTTCAGATCTGCAGAGAATAAGAATGTATTCAACAGATTTACCTGGCCTATTGATTAAAAAGAGAGTGAAACCAGTGTTGAAATAAAATGAATAAGGCAAGAGATTGTGATTTACTGTCTGGACTTTGTTTCCCAAGGAGAATGGTGCAGTATCTTCTTAGGAGCAATGCTGAGAAGAAGACATTAAAACAAGCTATGGTAGTGTGAATGCTCTGCATTGTTTCAAGGTCAAAAGCTTACTCTTTCTTTTTTCTGAAAGGATTACAAATCTTCCAGAAAGCTGACATCTGCCATAAAGCTCAGATATGTTTGCTTTCCACTATGAAAATTTTACTGTCAGAGAACCTCTATCACTCTGCCATGACTGAGAGATTAGAAAAATAAGAGAGAACCCCAGAACCTAAATCATAATGGATTTAGTTATGATTTTAAGCAATAATTAAAAGCCATATGAAAGCACTGGCCTCAATCTGAATTGAATTTGTTTCTAACTATAGTGCATTGGGGATTCTTACAGTGTTTATGCTTAGTAATACGGTATTCCTATCATTGCTCCACATATGTTGGAACTGATATTTTTCTTTTAACTTGATTCTAAAGAAAAAATTTCCATTTTTGGAAATCAATTACCGTATTTTTTGGAGTGTAAGACGCACCTTTTTGCCCTCAAAAAGAGGGTGGAAATGTCTGTGTGTCTTATACACTGAATACAGATAATTTTGGCCTCCCAAAGCCCCACCCCCACATTCAATTTTTGCGAAAAATGGGCCATTTTTTGCAAAAATGAGGGCGTTTTTGCTTTCCCCCACCCCCTAGGAGTGCTCTGCAGGCTTCCCAAACCCTCTGCATGCCCTGTTTTTGCAAAAAAAATGTAGAAAAACGAGCCTTTTTTTGCAAAAATGAGTGTTTTTGCCTTCTAATTACCCCATCTAGCATGACTGGAGGAGGAATTCTGGGAGTTGAAGTCCAGTAGTCTTAAAGCTGTCAAGTTTGAAGACCCCTGGGTTAGGAGTTAGGGGTGCAAGGGACTTCAAACTTGGCAAGTTTAAGACTTGTGGACTTCAACTCCCATTCCTGAGCTAGCATGACTGGAGGAGGAATTCTGGGAGTTGAAGTCCAGTAGTCTTAAAGCTGTCAAGTTTGAAGACCCCTGGGTTAGGAGTTAGGGGTGCAAGGGACTTCAAACTTGACAGCTTTAAGACTTGTGGACTTCAACTCCCATTCCTGAGCTAGCATGACTGGAGGAGGAATTCTGGGAGTTGAAGTCCACTAGTCTTAAAGCTGTCAAGTTTGAAGTTTGTAAAAAATGTACATGGTTGTAAAATGTATACATGGTTGTAAAAAGTATTCTGCTACACTGGTATTTTATTAAATAATATATTACTACACCATTTGGTTCAGAATACTTTTTTCCTTGTTTTCCTCCTCTAAAATCTAGGTGCGTCTTATACTCCGGTGCGTCTTATACTCCGAAAAATACGGTAGTTCATAAAATTAGCATGCTGAACCCAAATGAAATTAGACAATTAAATCAAATCTAAAATTTTAATTCTAAATAGAATCATATTTTGATTGAAACTGATTCTAATTAGGATTTTAAAATAATTTGGTTCTAGGGAAAAAGCCTAAATTCAGCATGTATATTCGTATATTAAACTTCTTAGCATTACTTACTGAGTCAGGAGATGCTAAATCAAACATTCAAAAATTTGCAGTACCTGAAAATGCTGTGGCATTTTAGGCAACATTTGTTTTTATTTATTCAATCATTCACATTTGTATTGCCACCCATTTCACATAGTGCCTCTGGGTAGTGTACATAGTAATAATCAAGAATGTATAAAAACATGAAAACAAAACAAAAAAGAAAAATAGGCAACATTCGGCGCACATTCCATTAATTATCATACAATTACATTACATCCATCTAACAGCTTCCATCTACTACGTGATCCCCAACCTTGTTGACAAACCCATGTTTTAAGGGTCTTCTGGAAGGCTAACATTTGGGGGAGAGATACTTCTCATGCTGGAGGCTGTGGCAGAAAAGGTTTCTTCCTAGGTTCCACCCAATGACATTCCCTAGTTGGTGGGACCCACAAGATACCTCTCTTTCCGGGCCTGATGGGATAGGTAGATATAACTGGTTTAAGTCATGCTTCTTATGTGTAGCATCAGACATTTCTGGGCTTCACAACTCATCTCTCTGATCTCTAGGACAGATGACAAGCCAGCTCTTCAGACACTTCCAGAACGCCATCAAAGTCAGGGCCCCCTGACCTTGGAGAGAATGATTTTCCCTAGGCCGGATGTAGCAGCAGATATTAAACAATTAAGAATTAAATTTAAGATTTTACAAGATATAAAAGAAAGTGGAACTAGATATACCAAATCTGAAAATATGTTGTCAGGTCATCCATATGATCTGGAATACAGACTGGATGTTAGCACCATATAGGATATATTGCATCTTTTGAAGAAGCAGAACTTAGGAGAGGCCTACATAAATATGAAAGGAATCTTATAGAATCATTTATAGAAAATCATTCTATAAAAATATAGTACAGACTTATTTTTTCTGTCCAATGTTAAATATATATTTTCATGAAGAAATATTTGCTAAAAGCAATCAATGGAAAGAAAATCTATGGTCTACAAGATTTAATCATTAACAGCAAAAATGGAATTATTAAAAACTTTTTTCTTAGAATTTCAGCAGTGTGATTATGGTTTCAGAATCTCCAAATGAGCAATAATCTAGAAGAAATTACAAAGACAAGGTGAAAAACTCAAATTCAGTTTGATTGAATTTCGAATACTGATAACACATACTACAGAACATCTAGAGCAGTGATGGCGAACCTTTTTTTTTGCTTAGGTGCCAAAAGGGCGTGCGTGCGTGCGATAGGGCGGGCTTGTGTGCCCACACCCATAATGCAATGCCCTCCCCGTGCATGCGCACTCCCCCCCCCACGCATGCGCGCAGGCCTCACTGAAGCCTCCAGTCTTCTAGTAGGCCCGTTGGGTCGTTTTTTCGCCTTCCCCAGGCTTCAGGAGGCTTTTCTGAAGCCTGTGATAGTGAAAAACGGACCCAACGGGCCTACCAGAAGTTTGGAAACAAACTTTCGGTAGGCCTGTTGAGTCCATTTTTCGCCATCCACAGGCTCTGGAGGCTTTCCTGAAGCCTGGAAGGGTGAGAATGGCCTTCCCCACCCTCCGAAAGGCCGAAAATCAGCTGGACAGCTAACATAGGGCAACGCCTTGCGTGCCCTCAGATATGGCTCCGCGTGCCACAGGTTCGCCATCACGGATCTAGAGTATACACATATTGTTGTTGAAATATGATGTAGACTGAGTAAGTTAAAGGTCACATGATTAAATTGATATAGAACTTAAACAGGACAATTAATATGTAATAATGGAAGACACTTTCCCCCAAAAACAAATGATATAATTATTTACTAAATATATAGATCCATCTACCTGATTTTTACTCAAGGAATCTGATTTTGAGTAGGGCAGGTCAGGGAATAGATAGTGCAAAGAGTACTGAACTCTAATTCTTATCTATATAGTGCTAAAATTCTCATTGTTCCATCTACTACGTGATCCCCAAGCTAGTTGACAAACCCATGTTTTAAGGATCTTCTGGAAGGCCAACACCTTTCTGGATAAAATGGTGCATCTAAGGGCAACCATTTTTGAACCCAATTTTTGTACCTTAAATGGGCTAATTTACAAAATGTATCCAAAATTCAGATCCGTGAATCCTGAGGGAATAAAATTTGGGGAAATAATGTTTCAGTGCTATTGGCTGTTGCTGTAAACAAGTTTTGTGATAAGTTTCCTTGTTTTGCAAACACTCATTCCCTCCCCGACCCAGCAGCAGCCTCTTACATGCCTACTAGGTAGCGTAGGGTAGGTTCCTAATGCTGCCCACCAGATTCTTGCAAAGAAACAGCAGAAAGTCAGAAGTTGTTTCTGATTCCAGTAGTTTTTTGCCTGCCCTTGATTGCTATGTTCCTCTTGTTTAGGAAATACTTCTGATATGATAACCCAACAGCATGGGATGTTTACTAGGATATGATAATAAAAAATTGAAAGCCTGCCAGAATATTTCTCTGCCCCCTCTTATACCAAACAGAAGCAGGGTGGGATTTATTTTGAGTTTCTTACCCCTTTGTCTTTCTCAAGAGTGTACTGTTCTTTATTTAATATTAATTGCATTCCTTCTTCAAGATTATCTCCATATTTTACATTACAACTACTAAAAATACAAATTATAAAATTTAAAAATAATACCAAGATAATTAAAAACAAGAGAAACGGAAAAGATAGTATTGGTAGAAATAAATCTTAATGAAGGATGTGGGGTTTTGACAGTTTACAATATACTGAGTGAATGGGAAATCAAATGCATTTCCTTAAAGAATGTATTCCATTGCCTGGAGCTGATCAAGTTAACACCTTAAGATAGAGGACTGCTGGGGGTTGGTGAAAGCATTAGGATCTGATCTAGTTAATTGGGCAGGTTCATAGCAGGAGAATCTTGTCTCTAAGATTGTCAGAATATACTGTAAGCCATTTAGGATTTTAAAGGTCAACTATTACAGCAAGATTTTGATTGAAAGAACTCCCAGCTAACTATAGATGCAATGAATCAGAATTCTATCTGAACATCCAGATAGAACATCCCTTGTACCCAAGGCAAAGATAGTGTGTTCTCTATAGAGAAAGCCTACATTTTGGGCAAATTTTTAGCAATCTCAGTTCTTCAAATATTACTAGTAAGTACAGTTGTTATTTTTGCAATAATTCTTAAAGAGGTGCTAGTTTTAGTAGGCACAGAACAACAATAAAAATGTAATCTCAGAGGGAAAAAAGCAGCTGAAAATCTCAGGGTGTACATGAATGTAAAATAAAAGTAGTGATCCTGGCTTCTGTTTTTGGCCAACAAGAGTTTACTATGGAGAAATGGAAACAAAAATTGTGGATTTTAATTCTACGGAATTATTTTCTTTAATATAATCTAGTTTTTCAAATTTGTGAATATTGATAAACAGACTCAAAATAAATAAGTGAGGTTAAAGATAGAGATGTAAAATTTCCGGAAATTTTGAAGCTCGGAAAAAAACTCGTTTTTTTTCAGGGGGGACAGAAATTCTCGGAAAAATTGAAAAAAATGCTACATTAGCACTTTTTTGTCTTTTTAAGATTGAAAGTCATTCTGTTACTTTAGGAACATAAAATATGAGTATGGACAATTTGACTTGGCATAAAATTATCACAACTAGCTTTTACTTTTTTATAATATTTATTTGTAACAAAGGGAGCAACAATCTCCTGAACTGCTTTCTAGTTTATGTGGAACAGCCAAAAAGCCTCCACAAAACAATTTTCAAAACCTTTTCTTGTTACAATAGCAGCACCTCCTAAAGGAAGAAATGCATACTGTTCTTGCATTAGAGGGTTCAGTTTGTTACCTAGGACTTGCTTGTCCTCACTCAGTGCACAGAAATTAGAATAATCTGATATCATACATTTTTTTAGAAATGATTTGGAAAATATTTGAACACCCTGCCTTAAAATATTTATTTATTTATTTATTTATTTATTTATTTATTTATTTATTTATTTATTTATTTATTTATTTATTTATTTATTTATTTATTTTGTGAGATTTATATACCGCCTCACAGTACAACCACTCTCTAAGCGGTTTACACCAGTAAGCAATGTATATTTATATTGCCCCCAACAATCTGGGTCCTCATTTTACCTACCTCGGAAAGATGGAAGGCTGAGTCAACCTTGAGCCGGTGAGATTTGAACCGCTGACCTGTGGATCACAGTCAGCTAAAGTACTGCCTCTAACCGCTACGCCACCTCGGCTCATCAAAATATTTTATTCATCATGTTAAAATAAAATACTCCACAATGTTTTTCTTTCTTTCTTCAATTTTTCCAATTTTTTGGGAAAAAACAAAAAAAAGCCTTCAGGAAAAAATGGGAAAAAACATTTTTTTCCGAATTTTTCCGGGTTTTTTCCGGGCCTTCACATCTCTAGTTAAAGATACATGGAAAAATTCAAAAATTACTATTCTAAGCTATATTTGCCCTTGGAAATTTATTTGTGGCAGCATGGATGCTTATAGCCATAGTGTTATTGTGATATTTATCAAATTTATTTTAATAACTGCTTAATGTGCTTGCTTTATATGAGATTTGCAGAAAAATATGAGAACTGAATTGCTTTGAAATGTGATGCATCTTCATCTAACATTCAGTTAACTGTTGCTCTGTGGAGCAATGACTACGCTTGGGTGACTTGGTATGTCAGTAAGTAATCTCAAGATATTTAAAGTCTAGTAAAATATGCCATGCAGTTATTGCATTATGTGGATACTGGAAACTAGATTAGAATTCTCTGTCTTTTAAGACATAATAAACTGATAGTTCTGAGCTGATACAAAGCTTATAATATAATTAACAGAGGAAGTAGGCTGAGAAACTATAGGTAGTAATTGTTAGTGAGCATTTTAACTAACTGAAGCACAGTTGTTTATATCACAATGGGGGACTAATATATGATTCTTCTCTTGCAGGGTAATCACTTTGATCAGTATGAAGAAGGCCACCTGGAGATTGAGCAGGCGTCATTAGACAAGCCTATAGAATCGGTAAGATCTAATTTTTTATTTTCAAGCCCTGGCAAAGCTAGGTAGTGCTCACATATTCTTTGTCTTAAATGCAGTCACATTCTTATTAGAAGAGATAGATACTAGTATATTTGCCAATCTTAATCTTAATGTTAAAATAAGATAGATCATTAAGTGTTTGATCACATTAATAAATCAAAAGCCTAACATAACAAAATAACTACTTTAATTTCCAGATTAATGAACATTGAGAAGTCTTATATATTTAGTTTGGCCCAGGGAAGGAGAATACAGAATAAAAACAGCAATATTAGCATAAATAAGTGGCAATCAAAAAATAATATTACTGTCATAGTTTTTTTATATTTTAAAAGATCTGTTATGAATTTGCTAAAGAAAAGTTACAGACAAGGAAGAATGAAGTCTCTGCCTTGTTTGCTTCTCCACTTGTTTTTTCTTTTATGCATCTTTCATTTTTGAATTTTCGCCTCATATCATACTTTTGTATTGCTTTCTTCTTCTGAAACAAAATGGTTATAGTTTCTACTGCATAAATACCTTATTTGAAATTCAGCAATTTAAAGGATTTGAATGAGGCTCTAAAAATAAAAACAAAGTAACTCCCCCCCCTTCCAATATTTTCAGAACTGGAATAAAGCATATCCAATCCATTAACCATTTTGCTCTTGTCCATCTCTTTAGTTTTTTGGATGTACAATATCTTATATCTTAGGAGTTCCCAAGCACCCTAATCTTGTCATTACCTGTTAGTCTCAGAACAGATTTGCATTTGACAACCTCCTGCTTACAGTTAACAATGCTAATTGGGACAGGAAATTCTGATGTTAAGCAACATGATTGTAAATTTTAAAAAAGTTACATGATCATGCCTGTTCTGGCAGTCCTGGAAATAATGACTTCATGTCACTGTGACATGTGACTTCCTGATGGCTTCCCATTGACTTTGCTTGTCAGAAGCTGACAAGCACATGATGATGACAACAAAGCTCCAATGGCTATAAATATGAGGACTAGTTATAACCACTACTTGTTATAAGTTGAAACAATTGCTAGACTAACTGTTGAACAAGGACCACCTGTATTACCTTCCTCCCTCTCATGGCAAATTGTAATTGTCCTTGGAATTTTGCACTATGGGTAGACACATGGCCTGATCAGTTCTTGGAATAATCTGTAAGGCATTTCTATAATAATGAACTAAGAAGTAAGTAATAAAGGCAATTCCATGAGACCCTGGAATCTTTCTTAGAAGTCTTAGAATCCATGGAGTCCTAAGAATACTACTATTTTGCCTCATTTTTTTATTACCGTATTTTTCAGAGTGTAAGACGCACTGGAGTATAAGACGCACCTTAGTTTTTGGGGAGGAAAATAAGGGGGGGGGAATCTACCTACCAGGTATTCATCTGGCTAGCGTCCTTAGTCTGGTCAGCTTCAGCACATTATTTTATCACCTGGCTAGGGCTTAAAAAAACCTTATTCGAGTGAGTAGCAATGAAAAAAAGCCTGCAAAGACTTAGGTCTAAAAAAACCATTTTTTGGAGAGAGTAACAATGAAAAAGCCTGCAAGCCGGTAAGAACACCTCGTTAGGGCTGGGGAAAAAAGCTTCGAAAAAGCTACATTCAGAGTATAAGACGCACCCAAATTTTCAGCCTCTTTTAGGGAGGAAAAAGGTGCATCTTATACTCCAAAAAATACGGTATTTCAAAGGTAGATTATCTAAAACTGTAGGGAAGAGAACAAGGCCACATGGACCTTTGTCTGAGTCTAGTACGGATAGTCCTCAACTTACAACAGTTCATTTAGTGACTTTATGAAGTTACAACACTACTGAAAAAAGTGACTTATGACCATTTTTCACCATTGCAGCATCCCCATGATTACATGTTCAAAATTCAGACACTTGGCAACTGTTTCATACAGTGGGGAAAAAAAGTATTTAGTCAGCCACCAATTGTGCAAGTTCTCCCATTTAAAAAGATGAGAGAGGCCTGTAATTGACATCATAGGTAGACTTCAACTATGAGAGACAAAATTAGAAAACAAATCCAGACAATCACATTGTGTGATTTGGAAAGAATTTATTTGCAAATTATGGTGGAAAAATAAGTATTTGGTCAATATCAAAAGTTCATCTCAATACTTTGTTATATATTCTTTGTTGGCAATGACAGAGGTCAAACGTTTTCTGTAAGTCTTCACAAGGTTGGCAAACACTGTTGCTTGTATGTTGGCCCATTCCTCCATGCAGATCTCCTCTAGAGCAGTGATGTTTTGGGGCTGTCGCTGGGCAACACGGACTTTCAACTCCCTCCAAAGGTTTTCTATGGGGTTGAGATCTGGAGACTGGCTAGACCACTCCAGGACCTTGAAATGCTTCTTACAAAGCCACTCCTTCGTTAAGCGATGCGTTTGGGATCATTGTCATGCTAAAAGCTATGTTTCATCTTCAATGCCCTTGCTGATGGAAGGAGGTTTGCACTCAAAATCTCACGATACATGGCCCCATTCATTCTTTCCTGTACACGGATCAGTCGTCCTGGTCCCTTTGCAGAGAAACAGCCCCAAAGCATTTATTATTTATTTATTTATTTGGCAGTTTTCCTATGCCGCCCTACTCCCTCAGGACGGCGTACAACATTTTATAAAAACTCCAAACAAATCATTAAAAAGACAATTTATATATATACACATACATACATACATACATACATACATACATACATACATACATACATACATACATACATACACATATACACTTTTAAATATATATATAACACCATACATATATATATATATATACTGTTTTAAATATATATATATATAACACCATACATACATGGGGGAGACATCAGATATAAAGTCGTCTCAAACTCACCCCGCCTGCAAGAAGAGCCATGTCTTAATGGCTTTTCGGAAGGCCAGCAAGGTGGGGATGATTCGGATCTCTAGGGGAAGTTGGTTCCAGAGAGCAGGGGCCCCTACAGAGAAGGCCCTCCCCCTAGGCCCCGCCAGTCGGCATTGTTTGGCTGACGGGACCTGGAGGAGACCCACTCTGTGGGACCTGACCGGTCGAAGGGAAGAATGAGGCAGAATGTGGTCCTAGAGATAGCCTGGTCCTAAGCCATGTAGGGCTTTAAAGATGATGATCAGCATCTTGAATTGTACCCGGAGACCAATGGGCAGCCAATGCAGCTGGCGGAGTATAGGTGTTACGTGGGTGTACCTTGAAACACCCACCACAGCACGCACAGCTGCATTTTGCACCAGTTGAAGTCTCCGAATACTCTTCAAGGGCAGACCCATGTAGAGCGCATTGCAGTAGTCCAATCGAGAGGTGACAAGGGCGTGAGTGACCGTGAGTAGAGCCTCCTTCTCCAAGTATGGTCGCAATTGGTGCACCAGCGAGGGGTGCAAAAGCCCCCCTAGCCACAGCTGCAAGGTGTTGGTCTAATTTTAGCTGTGGATCTAGGAGGACTCCCAAATTGCGAACCCGTTCTGAGGGAGTTCATTTTTCTCCCTCAAGAACCAAGGAGGGACAGTCGATATAGTCCTTCGGAGGCAATATCCAGAGCCACTCAGTCTTGTCAGGGTAGAGTCTGAGTCTGTTCCTCCCCATCCAGGTCCTAATGTCGTCCAGGCACTGGCACATCACATCAACCGCCTCCCTGAATTTAGACGGGGTGGTGATGTACAGCTGGGTGTTGTCAGCGTACTATTGGAAACTCACCCCATGTCTACGGATGATCTCCCCCAGCGGTTTCATGTAAATGTTAAACAGGATGGGCTAGAGGACCGAACCCTGAGGCACCCCACAAGTCAGGGGCCTAGGAGACGACCTCTGCCCACCTGCTAACACCGACTGTATTCCTGTCAGCGAGATAAGAGGAGAACCACCGCAAAACGGTGCCTCCCACTCCCAACTCGCCGAGACGATGCAGAAGGATATCATGGTCGATGGTATCGAAAGCTGCTGAGAGGTCAAGTAGCACCAGGATGGAGGAATTACCCCCATCCCGGGCTCGCCAGAGATCATCAGGGCGACCAAGGCGGTTTCTGTGCTGTAACCGCGCCTGAAACCCGACTGATAGGAATCTAGATGATCAGTTTCCTCCAATAACTGAAGGAGCTAAAAAGCTACCACCTTCTCCACAATTTTACCTATAAAAGGCAAGTTGGAGACCGGATGAAAGTTCTTCAAATCCGCTGGATCCAGGGAAGGCTTCTTGAGGAGGGGTCTCACCACCGTAACTTTTAACGGTTGCGGTACGGAACCCTCCCTCAAAGAAGCGTTGACAACCGCCTGGATCCAGCCGCGTGCCACCTCCCTGCTGGCCGAGACCAACCAGGAGGGGCACAGGTCCAATAAACAGGTGGCAGAGCTCATCGCACCCACAGCCTTGTCCACGTCCTCAGGAGAAACAGGCTCAAACTCCTCCCACAATGCTGGACCAAGACTTGCCCCTGTCAACTCAATGGACTCTGCCCAGCTAAAGTCCAGGTTCGACCGAATCCGAGCGACTTTATCTGTCAGAAACTGCAAGTATTCCTCAGCTCTACCTTGCAAGTGTTCCTTGCTCCCCCCTTTTGCAAGGAGGGCGCGAGTCACCCCAAACAAGGTGACTGGATGTGAATCTGTGGACGCAATAAGCTTAAAAATGAGATCGTTTTGCCGCCCTTATCGCCACTAAATAAGACTTAATAAAAGTTCTTAAAAGTGTTCGAGCGAACTCGGTTTTACTGGCTCTCCAGCGTAAATGATGTTGCCACCCCCGTGCTTCAGAGTAGGTATGGTGTTCTTTGGATGCAACTCAACATTCTCTCTCCTCCAAACACGACGAGTTCTTTCTACCTAACAGTTCTACTTTGGTTTCATCTGACCATATGACATTCTCCCAATCCTCTTCTGGGTCACCCAAATGCTCTCTAGCAAACTTCAGACGGGCCCAGACATGTACTGGCTTAAGCATGGGGACACGTCTGGCACTACAGGATCTGAGTCCCTGGCGGCGTAGTGTGTTACTGATGGTAGCCTTTGTTACGTTGCTCCCAGCTCTCTGCAGGTCATTCACTAGGTCCCCCTGTGTGGTTCTGGGATTTTTGCTCAATGTTCTTGTGATCATTTTGACCCCACGGGGTGAGATCTTATGTGGAGCCCCAGATCGAGGGAGATTATCAGTGGTCTTGTATGTCTTCCTTTTTCTAATTATTGCTCCCACACTTGATTTCTTCACACCAAGCTGCTTGCCTATTGCAGATTCAGTCTTCCCAGCCTGGTGCAGGTCTACAATTTTGTTTCTGGTATCCTTCGACAGCTCTTTGGTCCTCACTATAGTGGAGTTTGGAATGTGACTGTTTGAGGTTGTGGACAGGTGTCTTTTATACTGATAACAGGTTCAAACAGGTGCCATTAATTAATTAATTTATTTATTTATTTATTTATTTATTTAAATAGATTTGTATGCCGCCCAACTCCCGGGGGACTCTGGACGGCTCACAAAATGTCAAATCCATTTATCAATATAAAATCATAACAATTAAAAACTACAAAAGTTAAAAAACATCTAGCATTCATAACCAGGGGGGGAGACCCATATATAGTCTGATTGGTCTCACTTTCACCCCGCCTGCCGGAAGAGCCAGGTTTTTATTGCTTTACGGAAGGCCAGCAGGGTGGGGATAGTCCTGATCTCTGGAGGAAGCTGGTTCCAAAGGGAGGGAGCTCCCACAGAGAAGGCTCTCCCCCTCGGCCCCGCCAACCGGCATTGCTTGGTCGATGGGACCTGGAGGAGACCAACTCTGTGGGCCCTAACCGGTCGTAGGGAGGTATGCGGCAGGATGCGGTCCCGAAGGTAACCTGGCCCTGAGCCATGTAGGGCTTTAAAGGTCAAAACCAACACCTTAAATTGGATCCGGAGACTAATGGGCAGCCAATGCAGCTGGCGGAGGATAGGTGTTACATGGGTGTATCTAGGCACACCCACCACAGCTCGCGCAGCTGCATTTTGCACCAATTGCAGTCTCCGGACACTCTTCAAGGGTAGCCCCATGTAGAGCGCGTTGCAGTAATCCAGCCGGGAGGTGATAAGGGCATGAGTGACTGTGAGTAGTGCCTCCTTCTCCAAGTAGGGTCGCAATTGGTGCACCAGGCGAACCTGTGCAAAGGTCCCCCTAGCCACAGCTGAAAGATGTTGCTCCAATTTTAGCTGTGGATCTAGGACACCCAAATTGCGAACCTGTTCTGAGGGAGCTAATTTCTCCCCCCCAAGAACCAAGGAGGGACAATTGACAGAATCCTTGGGAGGCAATATCCACAGCCACTCAGTCTTGTCAGGGTTGAGTTTTAGCCGGTTCATCCCCATCCAGACCCTAACATTGTCCAGGCAGTGGCCCATTACGTCCACAGCTTCCCTGAATTGAGACAGGGTGGAGATGTACAACTGGGTATCATCAGCATACTGCTGATACCTCACTCCGTGTCGTCGGATGATCTCACCCAGCGGTTTCATGTAGATGTTAAACAGGATGGGCGAGAGGGCCGAGCCCTGCGGCACCCCACACAGTAGGGGCCTAGGGCTCGACCTCTGCCCCCCTGTCAACACCAACTGCGTCCTGTCAGAGAGGAAGGAGAACCACTGCAAAACAGTGCCGCCCACTCCTACCTCGCCGAGACGACGCAGAAGGATATCATGGTCAATGATATCGAAAGCCGCTGAGAGGTCAAGTAGCACCAGGATGGAGGAATAACCACCATCCCGGGCTCGCCAGAGATCATCCATCAGGGTGACCAAAGCCGTTTCCGTACTGTAGCCGCGCCTGAAACCCGATTGAAAGGGATCCAGAAAATCAGTGTCATCCAACAGCTGTAGGAGCTGGAGCGCCACCACTTTCTCTACAACCTTCCCCGCAAAGGGAAGGTTGGAGACCGGACGGAAGTTCTTTAAATCCGCCGGGTCCAGGGAAGGCTTCTTGAGGAGGGGCCTCACCACTGCAACTTTTAAGGGCTGCGGGACGGACCCCTCTCTCAAAGAAGCGTTGACCAACGCCTGGAGCCAGCCACGTGAAACCTCCCTGGTGGCCGAAACCAGCCAGGAGGGACACGGGTCCAATAAACAAGTGGCAGAGCTCATCGCTCCTATGGCCTTGTCTACATCATCAGGAGTCACTGGTTCAAACCTATCCCATATAACAGGACTAAGGCCTGCCCCTGTCATCTCGGCCTGGTAATGAGGTACAGGTAATGAGTGGAGGACAGAGGAACCTCTTGAAGAAGAAGTTGCAGGTCTATGAGAGCCAGACATCTTGCTTGTTTGTAGGTGACCAAATACTTATTTTCCACCATAATTTGCAAATAAATTATTTCCAAATCACACAATGTGATTTTCTGGATTTGTTTTCTCATTTTGTCTCTCATAGTTGAGGTCTACCTATGATGTCAATACAGGCCTCTCTCATCTTTTTAAGTGGGAGAACTTGCACAATTGGTGGCTGACTAAATACTTTTTTCCCACACTGTATGTATGAGGGTTGCAGTGTCCCAGGGTCATTTGATCACTTTTTACAACTTTCTGACAAGCAAAATCAATGGAGAAGCCAGATTCACTTAACAACTGTGTAACTAACTTAACAACTGCGGTGATTCACTTAACAACTGTGGCAAGAAAGGTCATAAAATGGGGCAAAATTCACTAAATAGCTGTGTCGCTTAACAACAGACATTTTGGGCTTAACTGTGATCATAAGTTGAGGACTGCCTATATTGGAATAGCAGAGTAACCTAGCCATCATTATTAGCAGTGGTTGCTTTCCTTAACTTTTCTGGTTAATTATTTTTCAAACCACAGTATTTATTCCTTCCTTTATTACTTAAGTCAATTCCTACCATGTCCCAATGTAGCCTCTCTGTTCATATCTTCTTTGGATCATTAATGCATATAGCTCTCAGCTATGAAGAAGTTAAGGCAACTCAATTAAAATTTTATCTAAAGTCTACTAACTCTTCTAAATTTCACTGCATTCATGAATGCTTAAAAATCATAATATTAAGCCATATATTCTATATATTTTTTAATCTACGTATATATCTATGCATATACAGATTAAAATATATACACAGATTAAAATATATACCTGCTTTCCTGTTTAATAGATTGATGTTTGTGTGTGTGTATTTGTGTGCGTGTTGAGATGTTCACAGAAATTTACACAACTTGGGGTGTTCGACATTTTTTCTTTCACAGCAGTTGGTCCAAATTAGCTAAGCAGCCATGACCTGGTTTGTATTTGCACGGTCTGCATTTTTAATTTCTTTTCTAGGGTTTCCTTTCTTCCTTCTCTGCCCCCTTCCCATTTCTTATTTCTGTTCTTCTGTCCAACAAACACTGCATTCAGTATCTATTCATTGTGCTGGCATGATGCTAGAATTAGGCATGATAGTCATTGGTGACACATGAAATAATGCTGCAGAGAGGGTGGGAAGGATGGTGGTAATGCAGCTGCATTTGATTCTGTTGAATAATTCAGCTTTGTTTGCATGCATAAGCACACATATCAATTGAAATGCAAAGCCAGTTTCCCTCTGTCAATGTCATGAAATAGTTAGTATTGGAGCAATATTGTATGGCGTATTGGAGATGTTATTACAAGGTAAATGCCTCTGTGATCCATAATCATAATGCTCACAATATACATATTGCTGACCATCCTAAAAGAAATGTAATAGGAAAGCCCAGTGCTATTTCATTGCAGTGCATCAGTGCATCAAGATACATTGCAACTTTAAAAGGATCATAAGTGCCCAAATGTTTGATTTTGAGCCACAGATCTGCATAAGGAATTAAATCCATAACCTTAAAAACCAACCTTCCCCAAATTCTAAAAACATGCTTTGAGTTCACAGTTTTTCTCAGGAGTAGAGATTCTAGAATCTATAAGTACTGCTAAAGTGTTCCATGGTATATTTTTTCTTAACTTTATGCAAATTTATTAATTTTTGCTTTTTGTATTTGGATCCAGAATGAGTTATTTAAATTTTGGAATTGGACAAATGTATTACTGTTTAAACTCCATTGATTTTAGTGGAAACTAAACATGAATTTATAGAACTCAAATTTGAGTCAACCTATTTTCAGTCATCACAATTTATATCAAAAATAGATTATTCACATTTACTGTAGAAAATTTGAACTAGGTTTTTGGAATTCAGTGTCTTGTCTCTGATGTTTAGAAACTTAAAGCTGGTATGATCTCAACAAAACCTTTGATTATTAAAGTAGGAAATTGTTACACCATTTCTTTAAAAATATGACTTTTTAGCTATACTATACATTTTAGCTTTAGCTATACATTGTGCTAAAGCAGAAAGTTTGCTTTATTCTGATACAAATAAAGCCCACTGTGTCTTGTTAGCAAAAGTTATGGCTTAATGGGATATGTGAATTCTGCCTTTACACAAATATTTCAGAAAATTTCAGAGAGGAATTAAATATATGAGGATAGAGTTAAGAACTGAAAAGACAAAAACTATTGACTTTTAGATATTAATAAAGTAATTAAGATTGTTTAATCATTAACAGAAGAAAAATACTTTTCCAGGTTCACCATAATTTAAATCCATCATTTAGAATAATGTCTTGTGACTGGCAATTTCAATGGTTGCCTTTATTTTTTCAACTCTGACTGTTTTTGCAGGCAAATGTCAGAGCCAGCAGCCAGCTCATAGAGAGGGATGGTTCTTGCAGGAAGCAAGAGAAACCAACTAGGGGTTGGTTCTAAGTGAATGACTTTCGTTTTTGTCAACTCTTGTGTTCCTTTTTTTTTTGTCTAGTAATGAAAGTACTGAACATTGTGCTGCATCAAATATTGAGTTCATGTATTATATTTGGTGCAAAAGTTAAGATTTTATTTCACAAACGTATTTGTTCAACTTCAGGTAGTAATACAGTAATGTTTATTTGTGTTGAAAACACAAATTATTTTCCTAGTAAATAAAATCCTTTTTTTCAGCTGGAATTAAAAATGGTTTTACATAGCACTGAACAATAGTAGGTAAAAATCTTCTAAAGTATAAGTGGGTTTAACTTGCTGAAAACTATTGAGACCAGTTGGATCTGGCAGTAAAGTCCAAGGGAGAGCTCAAATAATTTTAGAAAAATCTGGGGAATGGCTTTGCTTGGGAACACAGTTAAATTAATATGTGGCTCTGCAGCATTATCGTTTGAGGTGATCCTGATTTGTATTGCTACAGAACAGAACTGGATGGTAGCTGTAAAAGATTGGTTTGGGAGTCTGCAGATCACTGCATTGATTAAGAATGATGCAGCTGAAATTAGTATTCATTATTTGGTAATGAAAATAGGAAACTTACTGTGCACTACTTTGCTATAGACACAAGCTTATGTTTTAGGTCCATCTCCTTTGTGACACTATATTATTGAGAGAATTTATTACTCAATATTGAGAAAAGAAATTAGGTCAGTAACTGAATCCACAGGTGTAAAGAGATTTCAGATTATCAATGCTTTAACCAAAAAACCCCAGTTATTTCAAGGATGAAATGAATCCCTCCATGTTGGGAGATTTTTTTAGAACCTGGTTTTATAGAATTAGGCTTCTCTTCACATTTTTTCTTATTTTTGGTAACCTATCTTATTTTATAGTATCAATTGTGACAGGGTTGAATCTAGTGGTACTATTCTGGTAATAGATATAATAATATTCAACCCATGTGGACACCAGTTTGCCATCTATCCCTGTGAACAGCAAATCTATTCCTCACATTTCCCAGTACTGAAGGTTTAAAAGAATATTGGTAATTGTGTGAGGCAAAGAAAAACTGAACAGCCAGTTGTGTCCATTCTTATGGTCAATTGATGCAGAGGGGTATAATCCTTAGAAGGCTTTTTAAAAATTCATTATTACAAATATGGATAGCACTCAGAAAATATTCAGGAAATAGGAAAAGAGATGTTCCAATCCTTGTCTTATTCTGAGTGACAGAAGCAAAATGAAGATTATTTTTTACACAATCATGTAGTTCTAGCATCCACTTTTGGCTCAAAAGTAACTTGTTTGAAATCTGCTTAAGGACCAAGCATTATACTTTGCGGCACGCTGATTTCCTTGTAAAATCCTCTTTTAACAAGGGCTAAGGGTGGGACTGAACCTGAATTCTTGTCTGATACCTCAGACACTGCCAATTTCACTTCTTTTAGGGAAGAAATGAAAAGAGGAACCCACATATGGGGAAAAGATTTTATACCTTTCCTTGTTAAAAATAGGAATTATTTACTTCAAGCTTTCTTTTTTTAGCCTCTGCCATGCAGAGCCTGACTAGATAATAGATTTTCCCCACAGGTTAGCTCTTATCTTGTAATGATTCTAGTTTTAACCATTTATATTGAGAAAGGGCAGCAATTTGAGCAAATACTTAACAAACAACCCAGTCTTCCCCCTTTTTTTCATTCATATCAATTGTGCTTCATATTAGCAAGGCTATTTTAACATTTTATTGAGATAGACAGTTTAGTTTCATATTTTCTCTTTCTTGCTTTACCCTTGTCATATATTGGTGTTTATGACCATCAAATATTGTAGGCAAGATGGTCAAAATTATTTCTTAAGCCCCTTTGTGGAATGCAAAAAAAAAGAATATTGTAGTAATTGTGGGGATTTAGTTTTTGTCACATTGCACATCTATACTGATCTGTGGACTCCCCTGAATCCAAAATGATATCTGTATAGGGCTGCCAATTTGATACTTAGCAGCTGCCTGTATATTGCCAAGCACTCTAAATATTGTGCTTTCTGCAGATGCTGAATGATGTAGCACTACTCTTGGGCTTTTTCTCTCTTGCCTTCATTGTGTCATTCAGTAAGCTCTAAGTTTGGGGCTTTTGTTTTGTTTTTTCCCCTCCTATTTTGCATGGAAGCACCCTTTATAGCACCTAGCTGTTCCTGCTTTTAAATTCTTTGATGCACAGTCAGCATCCCTTTTGGAGCCACTCAGGAGGTGATAGTGACATTATTTTATTGTATTAAACAAAAATCTTTGAGCTAATTTAATTGAACTTTGTATTCATAAGCCTTAATAGCTCTCTAATCCCCTCAAATGTATAACAGAATTTAATGGGAGACAGTTAATTGCTGAAGATATCTAGTGAAATATCCTTACCTATTACTTTTTTTTAAAGAAATGTTTTGATTTGTGTGCCTGTTTTATCCACAGAAGAATAATGTGAAATCTGAAAATTTACACATCTCCATAAGTCATAGGAGTTTTATAGGCTAGAAACTTCAACTTGTATGTTGAAGCGTACAGAATCTCTTGAGTGGCTTGGCAAGTGTGGTGCTAATGTGTACAACCATCCTCAGTTTTATTCTCTTTCCGTATGTTCAGTTTTAATGTTTGTTTCTCTCCCTGCTCCTCCTCTTTCACAATGTCAGTCACAATGCTGTTAAAACTCACAGCAAGTCTTGTGTTTATTTTATGCGTTCATTCTTTTTAAAAACATTATTCGCAAGCAGTGAATAAAAACAAGACAAACACATTAAAAGCAACAAATTACCACTAGTTGGTTGGACAGTTTCTTACTTTGTGTTACATTTAACTGTTCTTTTGACAGCCCAGTTTTTAAAGCCAGGTTCGTATGGAAATGCTTTCACTCCACCTGCACTGCTTTTGGAAATAGCATAATGGCTTCATTTGTCTGTTACTTTTTAGTGCATTCATCACACAACATGTTTAGCACAATGTCTCATCTGAGCAATAATTGTTTCCTTTTGCAGGAATGGAAGTACAATGCAGTTCTTTTTGTCAGAACTTTTTATTAGTCTGATACTAACATTATTCAGTTAATAACTATCCAAAATGGCTGCATTTTTCTATATTTAGAAAAGTCAGTATTTAAAAAGATTTAGAAAAGTTTTAAACTTTTAAAGTATCAGCCAAAGAGAAATCTCTCAGTCTAATTCAGCCACTAGAAATCAGTAAAGCAAACACTAAGCATGGACAACAGAAGCAAAAAATAACAACAATAAATGTCAGGGAAGGTTGGGGAGGGGGAGATAGGTAACCTGGTGGGGGGGAATGAGGGGTTGATGAGCTTCTTATTTTTTCATAATATGGTACCACTATTACTTTCAACACCTAGTAGTCCTAAAGGAAAAGTATTGTATGCAGTGGTGGGTTCCTACAGGTGCGGTCCACTCTATAGCACCAGTAGCGGCCCGCTGGTGACGTCACAGTACCGGTGCGGTCAGTTGCTGGTGCCTGGGCGCCGCCATTTAAAAAAAATTAATTTTTTTAAATTTTCTTCTGCGCATGCCCAGAAGCCGAGGTTCTGGCACTGCGCATGCGCTGCCTTCCTACCCCACAGTGAGTCCAAGCAGGGGAGGATGGCTTAAGGAGCGCGTGAGACGCTGAAAGAATGAGCGGCAGGAGCTATCTCCATTCCCCTCCCTTCAGCAGTCCGAGAAGCCACGAACGCGCGGTGATGATCCTAGGCATTTTTGCACTTTCGAGGCTTCTCGAGCTGCTGAGGGGAGGGGGAATGGGCAGCAGGACCTATCTCAGTTCCCCTCCCTTCAGCAGTCTGAGAAGCCACGCCAACCCTGTCACATGTCCAGCAAGCCACACCCACAAAATAAGCCATGCCCACAGAGTGGTAGTAAAAAAATTAGGAACCCGCTCCTGATTGTATGTATGTATTTATTTAAAAATAAGTCCCACTGATTTTAATAGGATTTATGCCTAGATAGATATGTGTGAAATTGCAGCATAAATACACATATACACAGATTATATATTTGTGTATCAACTATCACCTGCCTCTACACACACACACACACACACACACACACACACACACACACACACACACACACACACACACGAAGTTGCTGTCCGTTGAATCAAACTCCTGTCTTATCCAATCGGCTGTTTTATACTGTGTCTGGTAGATTTGTTTGAGATTTTAAGAAAAGGAGACTTCACTAGCTTTATCATCTGAGAGCTAGGGATCTTATATCTGCATTACAGGTGCATTATCATTATATGATGGCCAAATTTCAGGGATATTCTTACATACAATTGAAGTGATAACAATTGTCAGAATATACATCTTAATAATAAGAGCCTCACATTGTCCATGTCTGGCCTAGTGAGTGATAGAAGTTATAGATCAACAGATATAGAGGCCATCTATTTCTACAAGGCTGTCTGAAGGGCTGGATTTAAATTAGAGTTCCTCGCTGAAATAAATGAAACGGAATATTGAATTGAAGTAATTGAATTCAGGTAGAAGAAGTAGGTTGACAGCTGTGGTTTTTTTTTTAAAGCTCTTCTGTCTAATTGCATTAAAATCAGATCCTTTGCTGAAATAAGGGAAAGCGATTCTGGAAGAAGATACATGATAAGAGTGTTGAAAAGCGGGAGTTATTTTATATTTAATTTCTTCAGTTTATATTCCAGGTGAAGAAAATAATTTTAGGGAGAGCATTTAAGGGAGATTCACCAGGAAAGGACTAATTACCATATACAGTATGGTTCCCTGTAATCTTTCGCCTTCCTGTTAATATTACACTGACATGGGAATCCAGTGTTTTTCTTGAAATTAATTTCATCCTAGCTATATATATGCTAGTTTCTTACTTTATCTTGATGTCAAAAGCTAACATTGAATTGTTACATTTACCTCTTATTAATTTTAGTCCATTTTGATTTTCTTTTTAAAAGATGAGACATTATGCTTGTTGTGTTTTGTCCCTACAAGCACTAATGGTTCCTTGCTGTTTTAACCTGTTGCTAGGCCTGTTCATCCTATCATATTAGTATTTCTGTTAGTTTACATGTGTAATGCATCATCCAGTCTACGCTTGAGCTCATTTTATTTATATATACTTTGATTATTTCTAATTTGTTAATATTTTAAATTTGAACTTTTGTATTTTTACTAACTTTGCTATACTTTTTCAGTTTAATAATGGCTGCATGTTTTAATTTTCATATATATGTGTGTGTGTATATATATGTGTGTGTGTGCTTGTATATATGTATATATATATGGTTATATATGCATATATATATGTGTGCATATATATATTTATATATATATATATATATATACTACATATATAGATATTTGTATGTATGTATTTTTTTTATTTGTAAAAAACCAATCAAATCTAACATGGATTTTGCTCTGATTGTGTTTTGGTTTCTAGTGTTGGGGCAAGTCTGACACTTAACAACTTAACGTGATCTCTTCAAAGTCTGACACACAAGTAAAAAATAAACTAAACACATTGTTAGCTAGTTTGTTTGTTCATTTGTTTTTACAAAAATCAAGTGGCGCTTTTAGGTGATGGATATGATTGTATAACTAGATTGATTTAATGCTTTTTAAATGTCAATTTCTTTATTTTTCCCCATTGCTTTTTTTCCCTGTTATGCACAAAAGTTGCCCAGCACACCATCAGAAAGTATGATGATCCTTCCTGAACTCTGTTCCTGTGGAAAAATCTTACCAGCAGGTGTTCTAGTTTTTTTGTTTTGTTTTTATGTAAATATCTTTTCCCTTTTATTGGGCAATTGTTGCCCTTAAGTAGTTCTTATTTTATTTATTTTGCATGCATACATGTAGAAAATTACCTTGCTCGCCATGTGTTGAAATGTCATTGTAAAAGAAGAATATATTATTGGAATATTTTTGGTTTGTTTCTCTCTTCTGTCTGTCAGGATAATATTGGACACCGCTTGCTACAGAAGCATGGTTGGAAGCTGGGTCAAGGCTTGGGGAAATCTCTTCAAGGTAAGTAAAAAAAATATAACCATTAAAATATTCAATGTCCTTCAAATTAAATTTCCAGTTTAGATTCTTTCCCTCCCTTCTTGCCCTTGTACTTATCAAGTTTTACATTTATCATTATTACACTCAGTTTCTCTTCATATATATTAGTCAAGTATGTGATCTGTATTCTGAATTATGTATGTATATCAGGTTTTATTTAAGGGAAGTTGAAAGCTGGATATTGCAGCAGGAATATAGTATGGATGGGAAACCCATGCATCATTCTGTTGTTGACACAAATTGTTTAGTCATTGTGTCACTATGATTTTATCATCACCTTTGGTGCATGAAATATAAGAAAAAATGCAATAAATCTCCTTTCCAGAAAATAGTTATTTTTTAACTTAGGAGGCGGTTTTCAACCTTAGTTAGATATCTGGATTTTAGGCTGAAATTGAATATTGTCTGCATTGAAGATATAAGACTTGAAACTACCATAGTAATGTTAATCTAAATAGTAAGTTTCAAAACCTACAGAATCTGATTAATACAAATTATTTGTTGCTGTAATTTATTCACTTGAAGTTTCTTCTGAGAGGTTACACATTTTGCTTAGAAGAATGTTTATTATAATTAGCATTGACCCAATACAAACTTCTGATTTTTTCTTCCTAGTTTGATTCCCCACCCTATCTCACATCAGCCCATATTGAAAGTTACTTTTTTTTAAGCTGTGGTACACTTCAGTTAGGTATCCAGGTTTTTGATAACTATTACAAAGTTAGTGAGTAGCCACAAAGCCATTTAGACAGCAGGATAGGTAAAATAACAAGGTCATTCTGAAAGTAGAATCCAAACATATATTGGAACTTATTACATTGCCTATCCTCTAATATGTTTCATTCCTATTATGCTCCAGTGCAGTTTATCCATTAATGAAAGTGGTGAGATTTTTTTGTACTGTATGAACAATCCAGAATAATTATTAAGTGTTGCCTAGCAAGCCAAGCTATATTTATATGAATAAGAAAGCTCCCTGGTTAATTGATTATGTCAGGTTAATGATGATTTAATAGCTAACCAGCTGCTATAATACTGTAATGCTGTAATGATGTTGCAATGGTAGTAATGAGTCAGCAGGGTTATTTGACTGTTACCACTTTAAGAGTCTGTATTATAAGAGAGGCCGCCCTGTTGGGGCATATCTCTCTCTCCGTGTGTGTGCTTCCGTGCTGTAAATTGCTGATTGATTGTTTGACCTTTGCCTAGTACATGTATGTATATATTCCTTGTAGATAAACCACTATTTGAAAGACAAACCTCTGTTTACTGTATCTTGCTCTTGGGTTATCTCAAAATAGTCACACTGTGCGTACTCTGACAGATTAAGTTATAGAAGTGGTTTCATATGGTTCCTGAATAGGATAGACTGTTCTTTTCAAAGAACAAAATTGATTGCAGAAAGTTACAATGAGAACATGAATTCCTAAATTACATTGTCTGTTGTTTATTTGTGGAACTGCAAATTAGTTCAGTTTAAGATTAAACACAGTCACACACCTGCATATTTGTGTGTGTGTGTGTTTGGTGGTTGTTGTTAGTTGTGAAGTCGTGTCCGACCCATTGCGACCCCATGGACAACCTTCCTCCAGGCCTTCCTGTTCTCTACCATCCTCTGGAGTCCATTTATTCTCCCGCCTACTGCTTCAGTGACTCCATCCAGCCACCTCATTCTCTGTCATCCCCTTCTTCTTTTGCCCTCAATCTTTCCCAGCATTAGGCTCTTCTCCAGTGAGTCTTTCCTTCTCATTAGGTGGCCAAAGTATTTGAGTTTCATCTTCAGGATATGGCCTTCTAAAGAGCAGTCAGGGTTGATCTCCTCTAGGACTGATGTGTCTTCTCAGGTTTTCAATGGCTTCCCCATTCTGTCATTGCATTTGTATGCATACATGGCTGCTTTGTTTCACTATGTGTTACAAAAGCAAAATAACTGTGTATGCCTACACATGCAGTATGCAGGAGCAATTTCTTTAGCAGCCATGTGAGTCTGAAAAGTCTGGTTGCTATAATGATTTTTAAAAATTGCTTCATCGACACCGCAGCACACTTTGAAGAACTTCTTTTGAAAGCTATTGTCTATTAGCTTTCATTATTTATATGTCCCCGCTGACATGAATCAGAGTGTTACAATTATCTGAACTCCTGCATAGGAGCTCTATCTAGAAGACTCATTTTAAGATTCCTATCTAATGAGAATTGATATATTAAAATCTACCCATTAAAATCTATCCAACAGTAACTGAAATTTCTGAAAAGTAAAATAGAGGTATTTTAACTTTTTGTTCTTTAGAGAAAATACTGTATAGCAGAATTTATTTTTAAAAAACATAACTACTCAATACCTTTGTAAGCATTTAATGTAGCTAATTCAGCGACATTATTCTATTTTTCATGCTAGATTTTTGCAAAATTCTACTTGTAATCTCTAGTTAATGTTGTCCTCTGCTAAATTATCTTGATGCTCTAAAAAGGAATTTATATGGTCAAGAAGTGGTGCCTAATAATACATAAAGTAACATTAAATAAATAAATAATAATATATTGTAATCAAGCTTCCTGGTAAACAAACCATAAGAATAATATTCCTCATTTTCTTTTATACTGGCTTTCTATGAACTAACAAACAGGCAGATCTTTTCTCTGATAATGAAAGCTATTTATTAAAACATATCTTAACACTCAAAGTAATAATCATTGCATTCACATTTGAAGTACTGTACAATACATAGTGCTATCCATTCATTTCTTATGTCCCTAAATTGGGGAACATCTATGGATGGTGAGAGGAGGAGATCATGTTGAAACCACATAGGGATTTTTTCATTTAGAAACTGAAGTATTGAAACTGAAAATAAAGTGGTTTCCCTAATTGAAGGCAGTAGCCCATAGACAGCTCTGGCTGATCTCTAAAAAAGCAAAATAGGTAGGACATAACTAATATTTGTACTGGAGATTACAGGAAATCCTATGATTGAAGGCTAGTAGTTGAAAACATTACATGGGTAAACTGCTTCTGTGTTATTGCCAAAAATATGAATTTGTTCAGGTAACAACCAGCAACAGAGTACTTTTATTTTACCTTCTTCCTGAAATATCCCATGGTGACTTATAAAAAGAAAGGATAATAAATGATTTATAACAAATAGCTTGTTTGATAAAGTGATTGACAGTAAAACAAGATGGTATAACAAGGAACAGGAAAATTCAGTAAAATGGTTGCAGAAGGATTAAGTGTTTGTGGTAATTTAATGTCCACAAGACAAGGAAGATTATAGTATTGCTGCATTGATGGTCAAGATACAGCTTTAATCATGAACAGTTGCTTAGAATTGGAAGTATCAGTCACATTTCTTCTGTTTTCTGCCTTGCTATTCTTCATTTGCCTATTGATTCTGGAAATTTCTAAGAAAGCCGCAGTAATTATTCCTGTGGCTTTACATTTAACAAGGAGATACTTATTCGGTGAGGAATAATGCGCAGTACTTTTGCTCTAAGTCCTAAATATTTGGACGCAAGATGGTTAGGAAGAACCCAGTCACAGAAAACACTATGATGGCTGCTCCCCCAGAGCACATTACAAATGAATTTTTATAGAACCATTTACATTCAGTATTTTTTGTTTGTTCTGTATACAAGCGAGGGTTAATTCTTGAAGTCTACATGGACAAATTAATGCAGCTTCCTGAGCAATACTTTTTCTACTGATATTTTTCTAGGGCTAAAAGACAGTAACTAGCCCAGAGTCATCCTATTGGCTTCTGTACCTAAGGTTGAACTAGTACTGTGTTTCCCCGAAAATAAGACAGGGCCTTATATTTTTTTGAACCCCGAAATATGGCCTTGGCCTTATTATTGGGGGGGATATTATTTTGGGGGTGCAGTAGGCGGCATGCGTGGGACTGGATGTCCCATCGCCGCTGCCTCCCCTCCATGTTCTTGGCGCCAGTCGAGTGGCTGGCCCACCGCAACCGCCTCGTGGAGCAGGACTCTGCAAGGCTTGTTGTGCCGTTGCATGCACGAACTGCAGGACTGCCGCTGGGACAGCACAACTGGGGTCCTGCTGCCATTCATGCATGCAACAGCACAAGCCTTGCAGAGTCCTGCTCCACAAGGCAGCGGCAGTGGCATGGCGAGTCTCACAGAGACTCATTTCTGGCAGGTGGGACGTGTTGGGCCGCTAGATGCGCATCCTACCTGACACTTGTAGCTTTGTCACATTCCTCGGTGTTGTGTCCAGAGAAGCCCTTTGTAAAAGAAAACTTCTCACGAGTTCAATCAAACTTCTCGAACTCGCGAGAAGTTTTCTTTTACAATGGGCTTCTCTGGACACAACATCAAGGAACCGCCCACCCTGCCTGACCTGCCACTGCCAAATTGCGCCCCACCGCGAGACGCGCGTCTACCTGACACTTGTAGCTCTGTTGCGTTCCTCAGCGTTGTGTCCAGTGATCCGCCTCCGGCTCTCAAGCAAATCAGGAGGGGGAAGAAACTCGCGGGCTGCCTGAGGAAGCCGAGCTGACATGCAAACTTCTAGCCGGGCTCAGCAGCAGAAGCAGCAGGGCACGCACTTCCTTGTCTCTTCCAAACGTGCCCCTCTCTTGGAGGGGGGAAAGAGTGCACTTAAGATACGGCACCAGGAGAAGGAACCTTTTGGCTGCATGCTGAACACAAGAAATCTTTCTCCCCTTTCACTCCAAGAGGCTGCACAGGCGCGATGAGTTTCACGAAGACTCATTTCTGGCGGAGTTTGGAAGAGAGAAAGATTTCTTGTGTACAGCCAAAAGGTTCCTGCCGAGAGAGGGGGGGAAGGGAAGGAAGGAGGAAAGGCAGGTGCTTTGCCTCAGGCAGCCCACGAGAGTTTCTTCCCCCTCCCGCTTCACTCGAGAGCCAGAGGTGGGGGAGGGTCAGTGGACACAACATCCAGGAACAGGTGGTTGTTCCTGCAGGGGATTCCCATGCACTACCCTCGCCTGCATCCCCTGTCTGAAGGATGCGGGGAGGGCAGGTGGAGGATGAACGGCCCAAGCCTGCGAGCAAGTGAGGGAGGCAGCCGAAGGGGCAGTGACAGGGATGGGCTGGATGCTCCCGTTTGCTGCTTAAGCCCTGCGCTTGTGGGCTTGCTGTACCCAACCGGCCTCGCCGCCTCCTCGCAGGCAGGAGCGTGAGCTAGGGTGTGTGCGCACCCGCCTCTCACTCTCGTTCTCCTGGGCGGGAGCCGCTTTCTGGGACGGGCATCCTTTTTTGCTGGGGGAGAGAGAGAGAGAAAGAGAAAGAGAAAGAGAGAGGCAGGTACACGCACACCTCCGGCAGCGTTTTGAAACGAGTTCCGAGGAGGCGGCGAGGCAGGGATTGATGCTCGCCTCCTCTTCCTTGCAGGCAGGAGCGCGTTTCAAATTGCTGTAGGCAGAGCCCAGAGGAGCCGAGCTAGTCCCGCGGGGTGTGCGCGTACCTGCCTGTTGCTTGCTCTCGATCTTGCTCTCCCGGCCAAAAGAGTGCCCGCCGCAAAAAGAGCTGCTCCCGGCATGTCCTCCCCCTTTCTCCGGAAAGTAGTTGGAAGGGCTTATTTTGGGGGAGGGGCTTATTTCAGCTCATGCGCTGAAAAGGCTAATTGGCCTTATTATGGGGACATGTCTTATTTTTGGGGAAACACGGTATTCACGATTTCCATTACTACTTCAGCATCTTAACTTCTAGACCAAACTATTTTTCGTAACATTGAAAATATCACACTCAAATTTTCTAACACCTTTTTTAAAAAATCTAGTTTTAAAAACATTGAGTTTGTAATTATCTACTTTTAACAGAATAACAGATTTGGAAGGGATCTTGGAGGTCTTCTAGTTCAATCCCCTGCTCTGGCAGGAAACCTTATAGCACAGGGCTGTCAAACTCAATTTCATTGAGGGCTGGATCAGCATTGTAGTTGCTCTCAAAGGGCCAGGTGGGTGTGGTTGGATGGTCACGTGATTCGGTTGGCATGGCCAACTTGACCTGGCCCGCTCGACACTGCTCATGTCAAGGGGCACCTGTGATGGGCCTGACAAGGCTGGGAGGTGACAAGGCTGGGAGGGGTGATCCTGGGGGAGCATCAAAGACTGGGAGAGCTAGCAGAGCATTGTTGCTTGCGTGCTGCTGGGAGAGTGCCTGAGGGGGGGATCAAACGGTGCTGGAGCGCAATGGGGGAGGAGCCGAACTACCTGTTCGGTTTTTGGCTGAAGTCCAAGCACAGAGACAATGCAGTGGGGAGAGGTAAAAATGGGAAGCCCATGCCCAATGCTGCCTGCCCATTGCCCACAGCGGCTTCCCATTTTCATCTCCCCTCCCCTTTGCAGTTTGTGCAATACTGTTCAACCCCCCCGGGCACCCTCCTCAGCAGCGCACAAGCACCAATGCCCTGCAGCTTGTGCAGTACTGTAATGCAGGATCACAGAAGATCAGTGGTGCGAGATCTTGCACCACTAATCTTGAACTACAGTAGTTTACGTCGATGTCCTCTGTGAACTGGGGCTTGTACCAAATCTGGCTGAAGAGCTTGAGATTTTGGGGCAGTGAAATTGCCTTGCTTGAAGGCTCCCATTGGCTTGAAAACACCTTTTGCACCATTCCAATTTCAGCAAGAAGAGCATTTACAAGCCAAGGTTTCAAGCAAGGCAATTTTGCTGCCCCAAAGTCTTGTTGGCTTGCAAACGCTTCTCATGCCGAGATTGGGACAGTATAAAAGGCGTTTGCAATGGGAGGCTTGAAGCAAGGGATTTCACTGCCCCAAAGTCTCGTTGGGTTGCAAATACTTTTCATGCGTCCCAAACTTCCTCCACGCTCAGGAAGGGAGGAGGGCAGGAGGATTGGCAGCGCTACCACCAGCCATGGATTTCTTACATAGGGGTGGGGCTGTCTCAGTGAAAGGAGGCTCCGAGGCCAAGCCAGCGAGCGGGGCATGAAGGTGCTAGTGCAGTCATAGCACTGATCTACAACTTGGTGCGTTCATCCGGGCTGGAACATGGTCAGCCTTAGATCCGACCTTCGTGGCTGCCCTGGAGCCAATGAGAGACCACCTCACTGCCTCGCCCCCACCCCTTGGGCATGCACCCAGGCATCAGGAAGGCGCTCAGAACGCAGTCAGCCTGCGGGCCAAGAGGGTCCCCAGGGACACCAGGCCTGGTGCGCGCTCGCTGCCATCTGTGAGCAAGGGCGGCAGGGCAGCCACTCAAGTCAGCTGTAAGGCTGACTGCATTCCTGCCCGGATGGCCGCCACCAGGTTGTAGAATAGATCAGCATTACACCTGCACCAGAGCCCCCATGCCCCACTCATTGGCCTGGCCTTGTAGTCTGCGAGGCTTCCCTTTCATTGGCACCATCCTATGTGGGAAAGCCACGACCAGGCTTCTTGGCTGCAGACTCCAACCCAGGCGAGAGGCGCTCTGCACCTGCCCAGATCCTCCCCCTTACCAGAAACCCAGGCTTCAGTCTTGCTCTGATCTCTCCCTTCAGCTCGTCCCAATCTCACCTCTGCCCCACAGCACCCTCCAGATGCGATGGCTCACAGTCTTGCCCGTGGACGACCCTGGCCAAGCCTCATCCACTGGCACCGCCTCAGAGCGAGGCATGGAGCAAGGCTCTAGCAGCCTTTCCTCCACCCACAGACCGGGAAACCCGGACCAGTTTTGCCAGTGGAACTCCTGCCTAGTGGGTTCAAAGGACGTGGGAGCCCGCGAGCATCAGGGGCAGGTTCTGGGCACTAGCTTTCCAATGGGGGGGGGTTAGGGGCTGTTCCAGTAAAAGGGAAGCATTGCCAGTCTCTCCCCCTCCCCTTGTCCCTTTCTGAGCCTGGCCTCCCAATCTGTGAGGCTTCCCTTTCACTGGGACCGTCCCATCCCCTGCATGGGAAAGCCACAGCTGCCGATGGCACAGCCACCAGCAGCACTACCAAACTCACCCCCTGGCCTATGGGGCCACTATGGAAACAGCGAAGGACTAGCCTGCGTAACCTCAACCTGACTCAGGCCGATTAGGCGCTGATCTACAACTTGTGACGGCCATCCGGGCATGAATGCAGTCAGCCTTAAATATGACCCACACGGCTGCCCCAGAGCCAGCAAGAGATCACCCCACTGCCTTGGCCCCATCCCCTGGGCATCTGCACAGGAGACAGTGAGCGCTGGCATCCTGGGTGAAAGGGAAGCACTCCGAACGCAGTCAGCCTGTGGGGCAAGATGGTCCCCAGGGACACCAGGCCCCATGTGCGCTTGCCACCTCCTGTGCACATGCCTAGGGAGATGGGCCCCTCGCTGGCTCCAGGCTGGCCTTGGAGAGGCTGACTGCATTCCGGCTTGGATGGCCGCCACCAGGTTGTAGATCAGTGCCCTGTTGGCCTGGGCCGGGCTGTGACGCTGTGGGCCAGTCCTTCACTGTTTCCAGGGCGGCTCCGCAGGCCAGATCTAACCATATTGCAGACTGGATCTAGCCCGCAGGCCTTGAGTTTGACACCCCTGCTATAGCATTTCAGATAAATGGTTGTCCAATCTCTTCTTAAAAACTTCCAGTATTGGAGCAGTCACAGCTTCTGGAAGCAAGTTGTTCCACTGTCAGGAAATTTCTTCTTAGTTCTAGATTGCTTCTTTCTTCCATCCATTGCTTCTTGTCTTGCCTTCAGATGCTTTGGAGAATAGGTTGACCCTATTTTCTTTGTGGCAACCCCTTAGATATTGGAACCCAATTCCAGCAACCAGTCCCCTAATCATCTTTGTTGCTCTTCTCTGCATTCTTTTTACAGTCCCAACATCTTTTTTTACATTGTGGTAATCAAAACTGGATGCAGCATTCCAAATGTGGTCTTACAAAGGAACTATAAAGTGATATTAACCCTTCACATGATCTTGATTCTATCCATCTGTCAATGAAGTCTAGGACTGTGTTGGCTTTTTTGGCAGCTGCAGATCATTATTGGCTCATATTGTTCACTAGAACACCAAGATCTTACTTTTTTACCATTGAATTTCATTTGTTAAATAGGGCCCAATGCTCAAGGGCTTGGGACCAGGTTATCTGAGGGACCGTCTCTTGCCAGTCACATCTACCCGACCCATCAGAGTGGGGAGGCAGGGAATGCTGCGGGTCCCATCTCCGAGGGAGATATACCTGGTGGGACCCAGAAGAAGGGTCTTCTCCATGGTGGTTCCCTCTCTCTGGAACATCATTCCCCCAGAGATTAGAACGGCCCTCACTCTAATTCTTTTTCAGAAGGCGCTAAAGACCTGGTTCTGTCAGCGGGCCTGGGGAACCCAGAGTGGGATGGAGCCCATTAAATGGCTCGTGTGATCGGCTGTCACTGGGGTGGGGGGTGATTTTATTACATTAATTTATTTGATTTTTTATTAGTTGTACTGTTTTAAATGTGGTTTTTTATATTTTGTAAGCCTTGAGTCGCCATAGGCGAATAGGCGGCAATAAAAATTTAATGAATGAATGAATAAATAAATAATAAATAAATAAATAAATAAATAAGTATTTAAAAAGTCTGTCAAGATCCTTCTGTATCTTTAGCCTATTTTCTGAAGTGTTGGCTATTCCTGCCAACTTGGTGTTGTCTGCAAATTCGATGAGTTCTCCATCTATCCCCTCATCTAAGTAATTGATGAAGATATTGACTAGGCCTAAGGCAGAGCCTTGGGGTACCCCACTGCATACTTCCCTCCATATAGATACAGTCCCATTGAAGACTACATGTTGAGTACGGTTGTGTTAGCTGTCTAACCCACATTTTTCTATCTTATCAAGTAGTAGGTTGTAGTCTACTCTGTCAAATGCCTTAACTGAAATCCAAGTAAACTATATCCACAGCATTTCTCTGGTCCTCCAATTTTGTCACTTTGTCAAAGAATGCAGTAGAATTTGTCTGACATGATATTTTTGATCCATGTTGGCTTTTGGTTATGACTTTGTTTGCCTCTAGGTGTACTCAGATTTGTTGCTTGATTATCTTTTCCAGAATCTTCCCAGGTATTGATATCAGGCTGATAGGTCTGTAGTTTCCTGGATCAATTTTTTTCTTTTTTTGAAGATGGGAACTACATCAATTCTGGTAGTTTCCTGATGCTCCAGGATCTTTGAAAGATATGGTTCAATGGTTCTGAGATCATGTGTGCAATTCCTTCAGAACTTGGATTATAATCCACCTTGTCCAGGTGATTTAGACTCTTCTAGGGTAGACAGATGCTTTCTTACAGTTTTCTTGCTTATTTTAACTTGTATTCCTAATCTGTTTTTTTTTATGCTGCTGTTCATAATAGGTTGGACTGTCCCACCCCCCCTTTTGTGTAAAGGTAGATACAAAAAAATGAGTTAAGTAGTTCTACTTTCTCCCTGTTGCTTGTCACCTTCTTACCATTTTCTGCCACTAATGGACCAATCCTTTCCTTGACTTCTTCCTTGTTTTTTACATGTTGAAAGTAGTTTATTTGTTATTTTTTACTTTTGTCACAAGCCTTAGTTCATTTTGAGCCTTAGCTTTCCTGTTTTTCCTGACATCTTTGCAGGCTCCAGACTATTTGCTGATATTCTATCTTAGTTGTGTGCTCCTCTTTCCACTTTTTATACTTGTCTTTTTTTGTCTTTCAATTTATCTGAGAGTTCTTTCCGCAGCCATGCTGGTTTCTTTCGAGAGCTGTTATGTTTCTTCTTCATTGGAATTGTGCTAGACTGGGCTTTTATAATCTCATTTTTCAAAATTTTCCAATCTTCTTGGGTTGTTTTTCCCTTGAGGATTCTCGCCCATAGAATCTTTCCCAAGCTTTCTCTAAGTTTATTGAAATCAGCTCTCTTAAAGTCCAAGACTCTAGTTTGACTTTGTTCTATTGCTTGTGTTTGCATAATGTTGAATTCCAATATTGCATGATCACTCTCCCCCAAGATTTCTGTAACTTTAACATCTCCTATCATTTCATCTCTATTAGTGAGAATTAAGCTCAATATGGCTGACCCCCTAGTTCCCTTCTCTACTTTTTTGGAGACTCTTTATTCCTCATACTTAGTGCAATTTATGAAATTACATCTTAGAGAGTAGAAACAGACTGCGTCCCATGAGCCATATGTTAGGATAATTAATATATTCTCTGTTACCAGAATGATGAAGTCAACTGGAAGTAGAATTCTTCTATTGAAAAGCAGAGTCGAAAAGAATTCCTTTTTGAGAGTAAAGCTCCTTCAGTTTTTGGCTATACCTTTTTAAAAATAACAATAACTTGTGGTCTACTTCTGTTAGACCACAGTTTCTACTTCTGGAGAAGAACATGAAAAGAGAAGAAATAAGTCAAGATCACAGGAAAATCTCAGCGCGATCTTTATCCTGACTTTGTTACAGTCATGAAGCACTGAGAGTAGATTATATAGAGAGAATATTGTAGTAGGATCATAAAGACATTTGAGGAGTGTGGATTGCTGTATCCTCTGGCATGCTGCCTTACAGTACCAATAAGTAGAAAAGGGGAGATAGTCCCATTCACCTATTAACTGAGAAGTAGAAGAGTCACCAAGCACAGAAGTATAACTGGACAGTCCTTAGAGTGATCTCCCAGATGTCACAGATAAGCACTGTTTCTCACACAACATTAAGAATGAGCAGTGGTTTCTTCTGATTGACTTGGATGCAATACTTTTATTTTCCAAAAAGTTTTTTATTTTTCCCTCCACCACTTTTACAGTTCAATAAACATATACCTTAAATTATTACAATAAAATACAGTTTTATATTTATACTCCATCATTCAAAAGTCAATATCTTATACATACGCTTATATCATCAATCATCAGTCTATTCTGCTTTTTCCCCCGTTGCACTCCCCCTCTCTACTGCCATCATCTCCTCCTACTTTCTTACTCCTTCACTCCTCCTCTACTCTCTCTACTCCTTCTCTTCCTCCCCTTCCTCTTACACCCTCTTAGCCTTCCCCTGAGTACTCTTTTATCCTCTTATGTTTAACAGACTGATGATACAATCTCCAGTTTAGACTCTTCATATCCCTTCTAAAAAAATTATTTATTTTTATATCATTTCTTTATATATAATACTTTGTTTCTAGGTATATACTGCTAACTTCATCTTACCTCCACACAAAAAATAAAAAAATGTAATTTTGTCATCTGGGATATTCACCAATTATTTTTTCAATTCTACTCCTAAATTCTTCGCTGTTAATTAGTTTCCAAATTAGTTATTATTCTCCTACTTCTTAATTTTAGGCCAAATTGCTTCCTCCACTTTTTTGTCTCTTTATTCATTGTGGTTTTTTCCCCTCTATTTTTTAATCACAAACTAAGTGCCCAATTATACATTCCAATTTCTTATATTAGTCATAAAATTTCTTCTTTGGTTATTTACACTCAGATTAAACATTTACCACTTGAAATGTATGGTTTTTAAATTTTACATTTGAACATATCTCATGTCTAAAAATAATGATACACAATCATAATATGCTTTTTCACTTACTAATCATCAAAATTCTGAGTTATTCAATTTAGGTATTCAACTCTTAAAATAATACATTTTTTCCTTTTAAAGTTTTTCATTTAAACAAATTTCATATGTTAAAAAAAAGAGTACACAATCATAATATATCTTTTAAGCTCTAATATTCATATTTATCATTCATACTTCTCATTGATTAACATTATTTTATCTAAAATATCAAATCTTTTAATTCATTAAACAATATTAATCTACATATAAAGAAAAAAAATTTTAACTCAATAAAATAACTCTAAATAAGAAGAAAAACATTTCCATAATATTTCAATGTAATCATCCATATAATCATCCATTCCCTTTTAATTTCTCGACTAATTCATTTATATATATATTTCCTCCACCCCCATCTGATTAAATTCTTTTTCCTCTTTCTATTAATTTTATAACAATAAGTTCTCTTTCCCCACGCTTTTTTTCTCCCTCTTAAATTTACTTTCTGTGTATATCTAATTTTCTCCATTCTTTTTTCCGTTTTATGTATCTCAAAATCCTTATCATCAATCTGAACATAGTTATTCTTGATATCATCATCTCTATTATCATTGTAACTGTTATCTATATCTCTATTTTCACTGTTAAGCCCAGTGGAATAATTATCATTAACATAATCATTAATCAGCATTGCAGTTTCAATATTATTACTCTTTTCATCATCATTTATAATATCTTCATCACTCTTCTTCTTCTGTTCTCTTATCCATTTTTTCTTCCATTTGTACTTCATTTTTTCCTGTCTCAAATGCTCCAAATACAGATCTTCTAAAGTTTTCAAAAAGGTCTTTCATAAATTCAGCCAATTCTTCATAGTCAATTCTCTCCATCTTTAAGGTCTCAGTTCTTAATTCTTAAATCCAAAACTTAAATAGGTTCAATCTTTAGTCAAAGTTCGTTCAAAAAAATCTCAGATTTCAGTTAAATCCAAAGCTTAAGTAGATTCAATCTTTAGTCAAATTTCAATCTTTAATCAAAATTCTCAGTATTCACTAATCTCTATGTCTCAGATTCAGAGATCAGTTCTCTCCATCTCTTAACAATCTCAGTCCCAGTTCTTAGCTTTTAAATACAAAGCTTAAATAGGTTCAGTCTTTTAATCAAAGTACATTCAAAGATGCCACCAGTTCCCAATAGTCACTAATCTCCACGTACAGCTGCTGACAAAGTGTGTTTCACAGCCTATTATAATTTACAAAGTTTTATTTTAGTAGTTAAAATGAGAGACAAAACAAAGTTGGTTCTTTCTGTTCTTTTGCTATTTGATATCTATTCATGTTCCTTCTTATTCAAGTCAATCCAAACAAGGTCAACATCTATTCATGTTCCTTCTTATCCAAATCAGTCCAAACAAAGTTTTGCAGTCTATTTTCAATTTCCTCAACTTACACAGATGTTTTCCTTGATCAAGATCACCAGCTGTCCAAACAATCATAAATGTATTTCACCACATCAGTAATTCTTCCAACCACCAGATGGCATCTTCACTTTAGTTTCTCGTTACTTTTTCTATTTTACTTTTTCTGTTTAATCAGTTCCAATTTTCAAATTATTTCTTAAAATTTACTTCGCAAAGTTCTTAAATCTTTACCAAGTCTTTAAAATAAAATTCCAAATCTTTAATAGATGGGCTTTTAGTTGCAAATCCTTTTAATTTTGTTGCTCTATTGTATCCAGCTCTTTAATAGCCGCTCCTTAATTTTCCGGTCCTTTTGTCCCTTTTCTAATATTTGAATGCTTCTTTTAAAATTTTTCTGGCAATATCACTCACCAATCTTTATCTTCTTAGATTTCTCTAACATCTCCAGCCCAAAACATTGATTTTCCTTCCCAGATGACTTCAGATCGCCGTACTTAATTCCTTTCGTTGTGACCGCCGAGACTAGGATGGCATTTAAAAGCCGTCTTCCAGTCGCCACCGATCAAGGACAGAGCCGGCTCCCTGGGGGAGTTTGCAGCCCCCTCCCAGTCCACCAGCCAGCGCCCTCTTCTTCACCACCCCTCCAGGATGGTTTCTGACCTGATCCTGTCCAGACCAGGTCCCCGGACAGCGCGGATTCGGGGTTTCCCCATGGAGCGCGGGGAAACTTCGTAGCGCCTCAGCAATTAGCCATGCCTTCCCTTGGATGCAATACTTAATTCTGCTACTTCTACTCTCAGGAATGCAGTGAGGAGAAGGAGCAGCCACAGTTATATGTCTATGGAGGGGAAGGAGAACCATTATGGGGAATGCAGATATGCAAACCTCTGTTTTATCTCCAGTTATTTTGTCCCTGAGGAAAAAGGTACAATAGCATATGGACATGCTTATCTGAGCAACAGAGAACATCACTGCTTTCTCTTTCTATGAACATACAAAATCTCCTGAAAAATTGGTCAGCTAGTAAATATTCATAATGCACACATTTAGAGGATAACATTGAAGGTGCCATCATCTCAGTTAAAAAGTTGTCCATAGTAACCCATAATACTTAATCTTACTCATTTTCTGTATCTCCTTCCTCCTCCTATCTCTCCTTTTAATCAAACAAGAACAGATGGAGGAGACAAGAAAGAAATTCAAGAACATGAGGAAGACAAAGGATAGATGTGGGAAGGATGTCAACCATCACCAGCAGCAGCTCACTCAGGATTTGTCAGAAGAATCTAGGTTCCATAGTATCAACAGCAGTCTCAAGCTCAATTCTCTTGCCAAATGAAATGGAAGCAGGAAGGTTAGACTCTAGGGAAACCCTGTGATTTTTGCTGTGAATGGGAAGACAATGGATATTGTAAAGATGAAGCTTGCCTATCCACATTTTACAAACTCTTCAAAACAAAACTATATTCCAAGTTGCTTGGCAAGGTGACGAGGCAGTAATAGGCAAATGTCAAAGTACATTCAGTTTGTTCCTAGTAATCAATGGCTTCATAAATCTTACCAGAGAACTTTCTGGAAACAATTGATTTCCCCCTTTTTCTTTAACTTAGTGCTCAAGGACATGAAGAGAGAACCAATCAAACCTTCATCCCTCCCCAGCCCTAACCAACAAGTCATCTTGCCATAGAAAATAGACATACTGAGCATCCTAGTCATAGATGATCCAGTCATGACTCCAGTAATCAGTAGATTAAATGGAACTCTCTGAAGGATCCACACATTTAGATCATAGAAAAGGTTTCATGAGGTTGCAATTCAAGCAGCAAAAAATACTTTGGTTATGATTAAGGGCTCAGTATTGTGGGTATGTTCTCTCTTTCCAGAGGAGTCAGTAGATAAGGTAGATTTAGATGAGGTAGTAATTAATGGCAGCTTTATTTATGTTCTTCATCCATAGACACAATTCCATTCTCAACCAGAACTGTAGTATCAAGTGTGGGTCTTCATCAGAGTCTGTGGCATAAAAGTTTGGGGGTAGATGATCATGCCAAAGCAGAGTTCACTTTCTTCCTGAGAGGCAAGTTATTAGCAGGCCCCTAGCACTAGTACTGGTTAAGAGACAAGGTCAAAAGCACTTCTCTACAGTTCATAAATAGATGATGACAAAGCAAAAAAAAAGAGATCTTTGGCAACTGTGATTGTTGTTGAGACCCTTTTTTACTTTCACCGAGGGAACAGATGCACTGGATATTGCTAGCCTTTTTCCCAATAATCCTTGAGATCCATTCGTGCCAGACTTAGGAAGGGAAGGGACCATTAGAGTGGCATCATCCAAGCAGACAGCCATTGCCAAAATGTTAGCATACCAAGAAATCTATTTGCATCAATAGATTAATACTAGAGATGGCAAAATCTGGCTATGCCCTGAACTTTTAAAAAAAATATAAAAATTTCTTCCATCTAAATAAAAGATATATGTTACAGAGTACTCTATGCTGTCAATTGCCAATTAGGTGCCATAGAGTGTATGCCTGTGCCATCTCCCAGGGCTGTTTTCTATCTTTTTCATAATTCCCCAAATTGGTGGTTGAAAAGCAATTCTAAACCTCAGGATTTTGAAAAGTTTCATCAAACACAGAACATTCAAGATGGAGATCCTGAGATCAGTCAAGAAAGTCAGTGTAGTGTAGTAGCAAATCTGTTGGTCTGACTTCCAAGTCTGACTTGGAACACTCAGACTTGGAAATTCATTGGATGGTTTTGTTCCAGTTACATTCTCTCATTCCATTTACCTCACAAGAAAAAAATAGGAGTACTATATATGTTGTCATGAATTTCCTGAGAAAAGATTAGGTTTGTCAGGAGATTTATTAGCTTCAGCAAATTTATCAAAAGCCTATCTCCATGTTTCTATCAGCCCAGTCAAGATTTATTAGCTTTGCTTACAATGTTCCAAATCAATAGGATTTCCCTTTGCCTGGATTCAATCCCATGTATATGCCTTTACTTCCACCTAGTTCAGTCACTGTATCTGATGAAATGACCTGCAGCTCACAAAACCTAAGCCTTTAATTCTTAGGAAAGAAGCTACTACAAGACTCCTGATTTTTGTATCATCATATACTAACAGTACCTACAACAATACACTTTTTGATGAGTCTATCAGAGAAAGCAGCCCAATTCCTACATTGGTGACTCATTCTAGTCAGTGTTTTCAAAAAGCTCTGCTCAGGAAACCAACCAGAACACTAAGTGGGACACCCCTTTTGAAAATAGAGGATGTGATCATTCCATGAGAGTACTTATTTTCTGTCAGTTAACTGAAACTCAGAGCTGCGCATTCTACTTAAATTGCCTTGATGCCCAGAGTAAAAGAGTGTCAAATCTGATACATAGAAGCAGCATCTCAATAAGGGCCAGGTAAACTACAAAGGAGGATCAAGATTTTTGAAGCACCAGAAAGTGCTCACTTTAGCAGAAAGGTATCTTCCTTGGGTACCAGCAGAATACATAAAGGTGTCAGGAAATATCACATAGTACATATCCTATCGCAAGGAGAATCAGGCCTCAGCTGTTGAACTTTTTGCAAATGCAAACAAACAAAAATACTTTTTCCAGAACAGCAGAGCATAAGTGGTCAATACATTCACCCTTTTGGCCTCTGGGACTATTCTGTCCATTCCCATCCTGTACCAGTATTCTCCAGAATATCTCATAACATAAAATTTTTGAAGGGCTAGATCTTTTCGTTGTTCTTTGCAGGCTACAGAGGGCATAGTTTTGAGGTCAGATGAATATGAACAAGGAACACACATGGCACCCAGACACCTATTCCAGGGACCTATCCATCATTGAAGTTTAGGCTGACACTGAATATGTCTCTCTAATAGATTAACCAGATGTTATTCTTGAGCAGTGTCTTAATAATGGGGTCAAAAATTTCCATTCCTTGAGGCACTCAAATACAACAGTGATCTCTGACATGCATGCGTCTCGCGATGGGATGCAATTTGGGGGTAGCAGATGGGGCGGGGCGGGCTGCAAGATGCGCAATTTACCAGAGACTGGCAGATCCTTTGCGTCTCCCAGCTGGTCTGTGCAGGGAAACACCTTGCACGGTAAAGAAAAACTTCTCATGAGTTCAGTTTTTCTTTACCGTGCAAGGTGTTTCCCTGCACAGACCGACCAAGAGACACGACGGAGCTGCCAGTCTCCAGTAAGATGTGCGTCTCACAGTGGGGCTCAATTTGGGGGTGGCAGATGGGGCGGGATGGGCCGCAAGACGTAAACCCTGGCTGGAAGCTGAGAAGAGGCCAGTGTCTTCTGGCAGCCGGGGCAGAGAGGCAGCGAAGGGAGCCGCAGCCCTGCATGGAGCTGGAACCATAAAGCGGGAAGCGCACTCCCAGAGTGGCCGCTGCCGGAAGACACTCTGGCTCGGCTCCCAGAAGACACGGCAGCAGGCAGCTGGCCCAACCGGCCTCTTACCGCTCAGTCGGTGAGTGGCGCTCTGCCTGGCCGGAGGGGGGGGTTTCTCCGCTGGGTGGAAACTACGTGGGAAGAGGTGCTCTCTTGCGAGTGGGGCGGGAGTTTACAGGTTGGGGGATGGATGGATGGATGGATGGGAGGCGGGTGAACACCAAGAACACTGGGGAGAGATAGAACAGAGAGGCAGCTCCGAATCAGCTCAGCTGATCCGCGGATTGCAATTAAGGGGCCCAGCTGTCATTAGCTGATCAGGGAAGGGAAGGGCTGCCCCCTGTGATGGCCATGCCCACCCCTTCACTAGGGCTTATTTTCAGGGGAGGGCGTATATTTACACCCACCCCAAAAATCAGGCTTGGCCTTATTTTCAGGACATGTCATATTTTCAGGGAAACACGGTATTGCATTTCCATCAGTTGGGAATCATGTTTTAACTCCTGAAAATCATCTGTCATCAAAGGGCATCAAAGAAATAGGTATCCGGCTCATTACTAGCCCTGAATAAAATAATTGCATTGACTTGTCTGAGAGTGACTAAAAACTCTATTGGAATCGTAGTCCATTTAAGGTAATTAATGACATCAGCTACCCTAGTTACAGAGGTACATGGTACCTTTAATCAATCTCTACTTGCCCCTGCCTTTTTACCACAACAGAAGCTAATCTTTTTTCGATTGAATAAATAGAATAAAAAATGTAGTGATCAGAAAATTATCAAGTACCGTTCAAATCTGTCCAGTTACTGCTTTTGTTGAATAATTTGAGGATCTAGAATTCTCAATATATAATGTAGCAAATCATTGGAAATGTAGACATTTCTTTGTTCTATTCTTACCTTTCCACAAGAATGGGGAAAGCCCATAATCAGTTTAGTAGGATCAACTTAGTAGTTTCTTTCTTTCTTTCTTTTTTCTTTTCTTTTCTTTTTTCTTTTTCCATTTTCTTGCAACTGGTATTAAAATACCGCTTATTGCCTCTGACTGATGATGTGATAATACCAGAACTAATAATATCTTATGTTAAAAAATCTCTGGTAGAACAATATTGGATGATATTTGGTGGATAGGTTATCAGTGAGCGCAGAGTTTGAAACAATCTGAATTAGGAGGTCCTGAATTATTTCCACAGATGGTTAACATTAATGTTCTTTGCATTTAAAATCTGCATCTTACTCATGGGCTAATTAAACACTTGCCTCCACATTTCTTTTTGTAGAAGAAATAGTGGAGCGTGTTGAAGGCCTACTACTACTGATTCTAATTGAGATGCTGTGGGTGGAGACATTTGCAGTGCTCCTTTTGTTCTACTCTCTCATGAAGAAAGAGGTAGTAATGGGTGCTCCCACTTGGCTTCATTTTTATTCTTTACAAAACAACAAGCAATTTAAATTTCTGAACACAATCCTTTTCTAATTTTTTTCTTAGATATAAAAGGTAACATAAGGTAATACAAAATGAAATTAGAGAAAGAGGGAAAAGAAGAAAATAGGATTTGTATAAAAAAGAAATTATAATTAGAAATAAGAAAAATTTCTAAAGAAACAGTCCCCAATCTATTTTACAGCAATTACATCAAACAAATCTTTGCACCTCCCTCTTTAAAATTACATCATGTTTTCCTTCTTCCCATATGCAACTCTTTTTAATTGGCAAATGCAAAAATCATCAATTAATTTTTTCCTTTTTCAGCAAAGAATTAATAAGAGATCTCCAGTCTTTAATAAAGTACCGTATTTTTCGGAGTATAAGACGCACCTTTTACCCTTAAAAAGAGGGTGAAAACTTGGGTGCGTCTTATACACCGAATATAGCCCCACCCAGCCACCCCCACCCTTTGGCCTCTTCCTGTCAGCAATTTACCTTTTGCAGCAAACAGGGCAAAGCCTGATTAGCACAAGAAGAGATTATCTGCCTCCCGACCTACAGCTGACAGGCTTGCAAGCCACGTGGTAAAATGAAACTAACTACGGTGACTGTAATGAGACAAATTGCTGGGAGATGAACTGCTGACAATGTTAGACTGCTGAAATTGCAAGGAGGTAAGCTATAGCTGCTATGGCCTAGAGGTAGAGCTCTTGCCTCAGAATCAGGAGGTTTTGAGTTCTATCCTAGGTAGAGGCAGATTCTGTTAATATGTTATTTTGTTAAATGTTTGTAGAGTGTTCAAATTATTAGACTTATTTTTTAAAGACTGCTTTATTATTGTTCTAGACAACTTAACAAAATGAAGAAGCTTTTTAAAATAAGTGCTTGCTCTGAAGAGGTCCAGTGCTATTGTATCTTCTTTTAAATAGCAGAGAATACTTCCAGAAAGCCACATCAATTTTAAAGATCTGTAAAAGTATAATCTGAAATGTCCTGTTTTAGTATTAAGTATTAGTATTAAAATAAGGCAGCTGAGTTAAACCCTGACTTAGTCATGTTTGGAGTAGATCTATTTAAATAATTGGGAGGAGTTAGTGTGATTACATTTAAGAAAACTTTCTGGGATTAATACTGCCATAATGTACATTTCTCCAATTATTTGCCATTTCTATGGGTCAGGCACACATGCATAGAAATACACAGCAAACAGTGTATATCATCTGTACTGTTTGCTGTTTGGCAAATTGCTGGGAGGCAGAGGCCTTTTTTCCTTGTTTTCTCCCCCAAAACTAAGTTGCGTCTTATACTGCGGTGCGTCTTATAGTCCGAAAAATACGGTACTTGTCTTAAAAATTTTAAATAGAAACCTTATGCTAGGATCTTGATCCACCTGATGATGCTAGGATCTTGATCCACCTGATGATTTAGACTGCTAAGGTAGGAATGACTCAAACTCCTGGTCATCCAGTATATCCAGTAAGAAATTATTCTTACCGGAGCCTCCTGACTTTTTGCAGGGCACTAAAAACTTGACTTTGCTATTGAGTCTGGGGGATGGGGGGCGGGGTGTGAGCTGAGCCCATGTCATGGCTTGTTTGGTGAGTCTTTTGGGCTGCTATTTTATGTCCTTTGTTTTTAATCTTGGTTATTTTTTATTCTGTTTTAATTGTGAGACACCCAGAATCATATATGGAAGATGGGTGGATGAAAGAAAGAAAGAATGAATGAATGACTATTGACCCACAATTTGTTGTTTTCTATATTTTTTGAGCCATAGTCATGATGGAAAGAGAACATTTGGTTTTGGATAAAATCTTGAACTTATATGATTGAAATGGTTGAATAATATATATATTGTTTCTTTTTAAGTAGAATTACAGTTAATCAGTTTTTATACTAATTGTAGAACCGGTTTGTTAGGTTTACAGATAGAGGATAATAGACTTGTTAAGAATCAGACAATGTCTTTAGGTTTAATAGAAAAGGTCTTGGTGAATCCTGGTTTTATGTATTCCTTCAAATTAAGATGAATGGATTAAACTATTAATGTAACTGTAATTAAGAACAATGGAAATGTATAGGAGACTTATGTTAGCCTGTATTACTAAATCATGATGTAACATCATCTAAAACACAACTAATGGATTAGTTTAGTTATTAGGCCAAACCACAATATTACTTGTTTGATTATGTGAAATCATACTATTGAATTACATCATGCAAATCACAGCATAATTCTGATAATCCAGTGTAAAGAAGTTGTAAAACAGTTTATCAGTTAACGTACACTGCATCAATATACTAGCTGGATTCATCCAGCTACTGAATGAGAATTCAATCTTCAGATGTTACTAGATGTTGAGACATTTTCTTCTCAAGAAAATGGGGACCAAGATGTTTTATTTTCCTTTGATAATATAAACAGAGAGATGCAATTTGGTCAGGCTGAGCAACTGTCTTTGAAGTTGGCATTTATCTCCTTAAAAGGTAAAGGTTCCCCTGCACATGCGTCCTAGTCGTTTCCAGCTCTAGGGGCAGTGCTCATCTCCGTTTCTAAGATGAAGAGCCAGCACTGTCTGAAAACGTTCTCTGTGGTCATGTGGCTGGCATGACTCAATGTCAAAGGCGCAGGGAGCGCTGTTACTTTCCCACCAAAGTGGTCCCTATTTTTCGACTTGCATTTTTTACGTGCTTTTGAACTGCTAGGTTGGCAGAACCTGGGACAAGTAACGGGAGCTCACCCCGTTACGTGGTGCTAGGGATTCGAACTGCTGACCTTCTGATCGACAAGCTCAGCGTCTAAGCCACTGAACCACCGTGTCCCCTATCTTATCTATTTCTTTATTCTTGATTAAAAACATTTCCTGCTCCCAAATCTAATGTGGAAAAATACTGTGAAGAATCAATGCCTCCTGATTTCCATAATCCTTCTAGTTGATATCTAGAAGGTAAATCCTACTATTATAAGGCAAATCCACATCTATCCTTGGATTCACATCTGTGTTGTGTCATTAATGTTATATAGAACTGGTAGAGAGGCTCTGCCTATTGGGTTTTTTGTAGAACATTTCTTCACTCTTGGTGGTAGCCTTGGTATATTTGTCAGAACAAGTACATCAAGAGTTTAATGTCCTTTTTGTTCCAAAAATATTTTATTCTTAAAAATTGAAATTTAACTTTTAACATGCCTTTTTGCCGTTTGTAATTTGCACTTGCATTATCTGCTGCTCACTGTGATTTTTATTTTTTTATTTTGCCTTAAAATAGTTAGTGCAGCTTTATAGCATTTTTCTAAAATATATTTTAGAATATTTTTTGTGTTTGTTTTAAGTAGATAATATTTTTATGTGTGACAGTTTTCATGTTTCTCCTGTAATATGTTTCTTATTCTCCAAAATGTTAGTTCCTTAATGTACATCATTCAGCAAACACATTCTGCTTCTTTAAATCCCCATTTATGTAAAAGTAATAGGAAAACTTCAGAGGAACTGACAACTGCCAGTACTGACTCAAAAGACCATCTCTACTCTTCCTCCTTTTGTTTCTGTAACTTATATTTCAGATATTGGCATATCTTAAAACAGGTATATAAATATAGCCTGGGATTCTGTATTTTAAAGAATATTGTGTAGTAGAGATACTTCTCCTGAAACTTGGGAGCAGGGCATAACAACTTTTGTACACTATGCTTTTCAATCTGGATTTGATAATTATTAGATTAGTTCCTCCGCTTCCTTCTTGTGGCTATTATCAAAGGTCTTCTTGCTGTGTTAAAATTGCCCTCTATATTCAGTAAGACAAAACATATTTGAAGCTATGGATAACATTAGAATTTTTATTAAAGATAGTGAAAATGGATATGTTGTTAGTCACATATATTGCATGCCAGTGACTATTTCAGCTGGGGGTCATAAACTTGTGTTATTTGTGCTGAAAGTTTTTCTAGTTTCTGATTATACAATTTGTCAACACAGCTTGAAATCCTGACAAGATTAGCATTAAAAATAAGTTTGTCTCTCTGAATAGTTAGGCCTATATATGCAATGTCATATGCACATTAATCCAATTTCTGTAAATCACAGGCCATCAAGAGTTTTTACTCTATTTTACATTTTTTCCTTATCATTTATATTATATGTCCTTTTATATCCTATTGAATCTGTTCAAGACTTAGGAGGCTGGCCAGTCGCCTGGCGATCCTCTACCAAATACTTCATGCATTATCGAACCATTTTTAGGGAGAGATAGCTATTCCTACAGATGTTATCAATGGTTGTTACTTAGCAATAATGGTAGTGCTGCAGACATCTATTTATGGGTTGTGTATTTCACTTTGCTACTGTTAACAGCATAAATAGAATTGTAGATTAGATTGTTTGTAGTTTTTTAAGCAATAGAAAATAAAACTTCTCTTTTTAAAGGCATTTTTATTATCAGAAAAAAATCCAAACAGCTTAAGACAAGTTCAGACAAGCAAGATATGTGAAACAATTTTGAAGGCTGAGCTGTTGCAGGTGCATACAGAACATAGATGGTGAGTGTGGTGCTAATATTTTATAAGGAAGACCATAAGAATTTAACAGGCAATAACTATTATAACTCAGGTTAGAATAGTGAGTGGTGTTTTTAAGTTTAAGTTAAACCATTTTTCTTTATTGTTTTTGCTTCTGTGAAAATTAGTGGATGACTTGATACAAAATTCGATACCATTGACCATGGTATACTTCTGCGTCGTCTCGGAGAGGTGGGGGTGGGCGGCACTGTTTTGCAGTGGTTCTCCTCCTTCCTCTCTGACAGGACACAGTTGGTGTTGACAGGGGGGCAGAGGTCGAGCCCTAGGCCCCTACTGTGTGGGGTGCCGCAGGGCTCGGTCCTCTCGCCCATCCTATTTAACATCTACATGAAACCTCTGGGTGAGATCATCCGATGAAACGGGGTGAGGTATCAGCAGTATGCTGATGATACCCAGTTGTACATCTCCACCCCATCTCAATTCAGGGAAGCTGTGGACGTAATGGACCGCTGCCTGGACGATGTTAGGGTCTGGATGGGGATGAACCGGCTAAAACTTAACCCTGACAAGACTGAGTGGTTGTGGATACTGCCTCCTAAGGATTTGATCAACTGTCCCTCCTTGGTTCTTGGGGGGGAGAAATTAGCCCCCTCAGAACGGGTCCGCAATTTGGGTGTCCTAGATCCACAGCTAAAATTGGAGCAACATCTTTCAGCTATGGCTAGGGGGACCTTTGCACAGAAACGTCTGGTGCACCAATTGCGACCCTACTTGGAGAAGGAGGCACTTCTCACAGTCACTCACACCCTTATCACCTCCTGGCTGGATTACTGCAACGCGCTCTACATGGGGCTACCCTTGAAGAGTGTCCGGCGACTGCAATTGGTGCAAAATGCAGCTGCGCAAGCTGTGGTGGGTGTACCTAGATACACCCACGTAACACCTATCCTCCGCCAGCTGTATTGGCTGCCCATTAGTCTCCAGATCCAATTTAAGGTGTTGGTTTTAACCTTTAAAGCCCTACATGGCCCAGGGCCAGGTTACCTTCGGGACCACATCCTGCCGCATACCTCCCTACGACCGGTTAGGGCCCACAGAGTTGGTCTCCTCCAGGTCCCATCGACCAAGCAATGCCGGTTGGCGGGGCCGAGGGGGAGAGCCTTCTCTGTGGGAGCTCCCTCCCTTTGGAACCAGCTTCCTCCAGAGATCAGGACTATCCCCACCCTGCTGGCCTTCCGTAAAGCAATAAAAACTTGGTCTTCCGGCAGGCGGGGTGAAAGTGAGACCAACCAGACCAGATATGGGTCTCCCCCCTTTGGTTATGAATGTTAGATGCTCTTTTTAATTTTTGTAGTTTTTAAATTGTTGTGTCTTTTACATTGGAAAATGGATTGACATGTTGTGAGCCGCCCAGAGTCCCCTGGGAGTTGGGCGGCATATAAATCCATTTAAATAAAAAATAAATAAATGAATAAATGAATAAATAAAATGAATAAATAAAATGAATAAACAAATAAATAAACAAACAAATAAACAAACAAATAAATAAATAAATAAATAAATAAATAAATAAATAAAATTATGTGTCACCTTTCAGCATTGTTTGAATTAATTATTTGGGAAGGTTAATTTCATTCATATTGAATTAACATCTCTAAGGCTTTCTAGAAAAAAGGAGGATTGCCTAACACCTCCATATATATAGCTCAGCTCCTTAGAAGCAGGATTGAGCAAATGTAAGATAGCAGAAGGAATGGAAATATTATCTATTCATCTCTTGCCTCTTTGATATTTCAGAATTGGCCAGATGCTGTTATATTGACATTTTAAAAATAGGCTTGAGGACACAATGTTTTAGAATGCATAACATATCTGGAAATGAATATGTACAAGCCCTTAGGTTCTATAATGTCTAGGAGACCTTTAATTTGGCCAAATCATTTTTTCACATTATCATGGAATTAGAATTAGCAAGTGTTCTGTTGAGAGATTTCAATAGCATGATTATTGGATTGTAAAACAGGAATGTGGGTATTTGAGTGTTCTGCAGTGTGTGTTTCTTTACTCTTCTTCCCCCTTTCTTGTGTACAGGGGATTATGCAACTTTGAGTATAGCTCAGAGGTCTTCAAACTTGGCAACTTTAAGAAATGTCTAACCCACATTTTTCTACTTTTTCTAGTAGCAGATTATGGTCTACTTTATGAAATGCCTTACTGAAGTCCAAGTAAATTATATCGACAGTATTCCTCTGGTCCAATAATTTTGTCACATTTATTTAAGTTTCTTAACAGATAAAAATTTCTTTTGTAAATTACTGTAAATTGTTAATGAGCATTGAATGGAGTTTAAAGATTAATAGGCAGCAATAAAACCAATCTGCGGAATCGTTCTAAAAACTTACTTTAAAATAGATTTGTAGCATCAAATGTCCTTCTATTTGTGAGTCTTGCTTCTTTATTTAAGGCTGTACTTCTGTTAATAACTCTCAAAAAATCTTGATTATCTCATGAGGTCAATCTCTCCCAATATTTAGTAATCGGAAAACCATTAAAAATGGATTGTGAATTGATAATCTAATTTGTAAATTATATTAGACCCAGTTTTGTCTGATTTTTAGTTTAGTTGGAGATCGAGGTTGTTTTGATGGGCAATTTAAGCTGGAGTGAAAACTGAAAATAAGCACTATATCAGTGATGGCGAACCTTTTTTTGCTCGGGTGCCAAAAGGCTGAGCGCATGCGCAATAACGTGCACATGTGTGCCCACACCCATAATGCAATGCCCTACCCCTCACACATGTGCGCACAAAAAAACCCCGCGCATGTGCGCAGGCCTCACTGAAGCCTCCGGATTTCCCATTGGGCCGTTTGTCGCCCTCCCCAGGCTTCAGGAAAGCCTCCGGAACTGTGCATGATGAAAAACGGCCCAATGGGCCAACTGGAAGTTTGGAAACAAACTTCTGGTTGGCCGGTTGGCCCGTTTTTCAGCATCCACAGGCTCCGGAGGCTTTCCTAAAGCCTGAGGAGGGTGAAAACGGCCTCCCCCCCTCCAGAAGGCTGAAAATCAGCTGGCCAGTGCACATATGTGCGCTGGAGCTGACATAGGGCAAAGCCTTGCGTACCCTCAAATATGGCTCCACATGGCACCTGTGCTATAGGGTCGCCATCACGGCACTATATCCTTGTTCTGTTAGATTTTCTGATAGCTTTTGGAAACAAAACTCAGTTACAGGTACTCCTCCAAATATGACCAGGATGGAGTATCTTCATAATGGTCACATGTAATGATAGCCGTTAAGTGAAGCATCTCACTTAATGGTTCTCCCATCCCAGCTCTCCGGAACACAATTGTGAAACAAACATGCAGAATGAAACAAACAAAATGTTAAAAAGTTATGATGCTTATGTAGTTACTTACCAAGCACATCTAAATTATATTAAAGTAACTAAAATATCCTTACAAACTTCAAGGTATGTCACAACTTTTGAGCACCCCTAATATTTGGAAATTGAAAATTGAAAAATTTGACACATACTAAGCAGATTATTAAGTGCATCACAGGATTCCTCAGGGATGGTTTTGCTGCTTTACGAGGTTGCACAGCGCTGCAGGAAGTTGCAAAAAGCTTGTGCAGCACTCTGCAAATTCTTTTAAGGCAGCAAAATGGGGCAGTTTGTCCATGGACTGCAGAATGCAATTCTGGAATCGCACCAAGCAACAAAGCAACCCATTCCAGCACTATGGAAGAGTTCAAAGCTCTTCCAAAAGTAAGTGAGGAGGATGTTAAGGCCTGGTGGGGTGGGGAAATGGTTTAAGATGACAGAGCTATTGGGGAAAGGAAATGCTTGCAGGGACCTGATATGAGGGGGGGGGGAGATAGTTATGGCACTGCAGCTGCCATAACTTGAAAGCCAGTTCATAGGTAGCTTTCAGGGAGGGGAGTCCGCCATAACTTCAAATGACTGTTAAGTGACAGATTGTAAGTTGAGGACTATTGGTATATAAAAAGAGACAGTAGAAACCTTTGAGCCTTGGAGCAAAAAAAAAAAAGACAAAATTTAGTTAAGATAGAAATTGCTTTAATTTCTTGGAATGGGTTTTCAGCCTTTTTAAAGACATAGTACTGTTTTCAAAATGTTTTTGGATGTGGGTTTCTTAATTGGATGGTCAAATTGCAGTTATAACATTTACACAAATTAATTTGATAGGTTTTTACCCTTCACAGGCAAGGAAGGTCTGGCTATTGTTGAATATCATTTGTTCACACTCAGATTAGTATATTACAATTTCTACATAGACACTGTCTTTGAAATATATTTGCATCTACTGCTAGAAGAGAATGCTGCTCCTATGGTAATAATGCTAGCACAATATAGAATAGAATAGAACAGAACAGAACAGAACAGAACAGCACAGAACAGAACAGAACAGAACAGAACAGAACAGAACAGAATTCTTTATTGGCCAAGTGTGATTGGACACACAAGGAATTTGTCTTTGGTGCATATGCTCTCAGTGTACATAAAAAGACAAGATACATTTGTCAGGAATCATAAGGTACAACACTTAATGATTGTCAAAGGGTACAAATAAGCAATCAGGAAATAATCAATATAAATATAAATCGTAAGGATCCAAACAAGAAGTTACAGTCCTGCAGTCATAAGTGGGAGGAAATGGGTGATAGGAACGATGAAAAGACCAATAGTAATAGTAATGCAGCCTTAGTGAATAGTTTGACAGTGGTGAGGGAATTATTTGTTTAGCAGAGTGATGGCATTCAGGAAAAAACTGTTCTTGCATCTAGTTGTCTTGGTGTGCAGTGCTCTATAGTGTCGTTTTGAGGGTAGGAGTTGAAACAATTTATGTCCCGGATGTGAGGAGTCAGTAAATATTTTCATGACCCTCTTTTTGACTCGTGCAGTGTACAGGTCCTCAATGGAAGGCAGGTTGGCAGTAATTGTTTTTTCTGCAGTTCTGATTATCCTCTGCAGTCTGTGTCTGTCTTGTTGGGTTGCAAAACCAAATATTTGATCAGATACTACTCAATTCCAAGGATTAGTTAGTTCTTTCAAGTTACTTCTGAAATGGTTTCATGTAAAAATACTCCAAATGGGTTTTCCCATCAAGTGGGATATGATAAATTACATTCTAAAGTAAAACTAAGTTGGTATATATATATATTGAACAAAGCTGCCTTGGTTGTGGTAAATAGCTCTGAAACCTATCTAGATGTTTATTCTCTGCTAGAGGTAGGGATGTATGTATTCTCTTGCTTGGGTTGCCATTGCTCAATATCATCTCTGTCTTATTTTTAATTGCTGCCCATTTTATTCTCTATTAGTCTTTTTTTTACATTCTGTTACTACATTGAAACCTTGTAGTTCTTGACCAAAAATGGCATGAATGTTTTAATACAAATAAATAATATTAGTATAATTTATTTCAGAATAGTTTTGTATAGCCTGTAACCATGATTCTTAATATTTTATATTTTGAATGATAAAGGACAATACTGATAATTAGAAAATGGGATAAAGGGTACACAAAGACCACAATAAATGTATTATGTTGTAGTTCTGTTTATATTCCTTAATTTTTTGTAATGTTCAATATCAGAAACTTCAAGTTATTTTTTGAAGGCTGTTAACTAGAATTATAGTAATAGATCCATTTAGAATAGTTACTTATTTCTTTTGCCATGAGCTGTTTTCTGGATTTAAAAAATATCTACCATTATACCCCTTATATTTGACACAGCTGGAGAAAGGATGTTGATAAGAGGGATGAGAATAGTTACTCCCTCCCTCTGTACCACCTGCCCAATATTCAACTACTTATCTCTTGGCCATTTTAAAATGCAGATCTGCAAAACATTGGAAGATTGAATTTTATTCATATTACTGGATCCTTTGGTCAATTTCTTGAAGTAGTGAATATATTTTAGAGCTGAATTACTACTAGTTTAGGTGAGGGGTCTCAGAAAAAAACAGTATAGTGCACTTGCAGTTGGGGGAAAGTTCTGTTGTATTTTCTCATCAATTTACTAATTTTTAAGCCGCCCAGAGTTATTACCTTATTGGGGAGACAGGCGGCATATAAATTTCATACATACATACATACATACATACATACATACATACATACATACATACATACATACTCTATGTAAAAGAGCCTTGATTTTCCTCGAATGTGGTTCAGTGTTTGCTTCCAACAATTTAATGTTGTTTACTATGTGGATGAGATTATCAGAAGTTTGGGGAACATTTCAAAAAAAGCTTTTTGTTAGCATTTGTTACGCTATAAAACAGCCCCCCAACTAATTTAATCTGAAAAATTATGAGTGCCGTATTTATTAAAACTCTTAGCATGAATGTTCAGTATCAGTTATATGCTGAATACATCTTGAAAATAAATTAGTGTTACTCCACATACACTATTTCCAGAAAAAAGGTGGCATGGGATGGGTGGAAATCCTAGTGTCAGTCTGATTTCTCCCCCTCCCCTATATCCCCTGCCCACCTGCCTACTGCATAGGGCCTTTTTCTGCCCCTTGACAGTTTCTGCCTAACAAATGGTGTTTCTTTTTTACAGCATAATGATCCGGGACTTGTTGTGGTGATGGTAAACTTAGTGGTAATTTTTAATTTTCAGACTGAATTTACTTCTTTTTTGTCATCAGAGCACCAAATATGTTAGGCTTACTTTTCTCTGTTGTAGCCTTCATCTTTTCTGCTTGGTCTTTTCGTTTCCCTTTTTTTCCTTTCCATTTCTTCATGCACTCTTTTGTGTCTGATCCTTGTTCATTAAGGGTTTAATGCTCAAAAGGGATGTTTGTGTTAGAACTTCCAAAAATTTGTGGAGATTCACTTCAAATACCAAATCTCTAATACTGTCCAAACTTGATCTCCCCCCCCCACCTTTCCCAAGCACATACTGATTGTTAGTAGTTATTATGACAATTCAGTAGATAATTAAAATTGAAAACAATGACTGCCTTAGGAAGCAAAAGTACTAATGTATTCTTCATATTATAAAGGAGTCTGTCATATTCATTTGGTCAGAACAAATGTCACTCCTATAGACATGTAAAAATTAAAAGAAAAGTATATAATTTAAAATACAGTATTATGAATGTGGTTCTTTTGCTCAAAACTGCAGTCATCGTTTTGTATGCAATTGGGCATAAATCCCCTTCGTCCCCTACCCTTCTTACTGAAAATGTGTGTGTTTGTGTATACACACACACATACACACACACACATACATACATATAAATAAAAATTGTACTTAAAAATGCTTTTTCACCGATGTCTAGTGTTTACAAATTTGATCACCCTACCCAGGTTTCTAAATTTGAGATAACATTAGAAATTTCTCTCTAGAAGAGTTGTTCAACCTGGAAAATGTTGAAATGTATTCCCAAATTAAATTTACATTGGGGATTGGTTTGCTTCTATTTTAATGGCACATCAAAGGCAAAACTTTATTTAAACCACACGTTAAATATTGTGAGGAATTACAATTCCTGTTTTATAATTAAGAAATAGAAACAAAGCTAATAAGTCCTCTGACAATAGTGAGTCATGAACTCAGATTTTCCGAATACAGTCTTGTCAGTTGGGTTACTCTAACTGTCAAAAAAATAACTAACAATTTTTTTTAGAAATGCAAATACTCAAGTATTTAAAAATATTATCTGTTATGCCACATTAAGTTCAGTTTCCTTATTTCAGCACAATTCAAGCTTGGACATCTTTTGGCCCAAGGGTATAATCTATGTGTTTTTGAATGAGAGGAATATTGTTAACACCAATCCCCCCCAAGTTTGATAATGAGGGAAGTAAATATTTTGTTTTTTCACTCAAGGTATGCACCAGATAAGGTAAGTAATTCCTTTTTACCAGTGCCCTTACATCACAACTCACAGCGCATGTTGTGATGTAAAAATAAACACCCCAAAGGCTGTGATAGTCGAAGTGCTCGTCTGCCCCATTTTGCTTTGTTTGGCTGGTTATGAGTGAATTAAAATACATATGGAATCTTCAGCATAGTTTGATTAGTTCAAAGTCAGTTTTCTTCGCAACTAGTCCTTTTCACAGCTTATAAGGAAAGGATATGGCAGAATCCAAAGAGCCCATTTTGAATCTAGCAAAGTTTTAACACCAAGGTTAATCTTCCAAAACTCTGAAATAATTGCATGTTAAATGGGTGTTAATGGACATTGGTAATCTGTGTCCTATGATCTGACAGAATGCATTTTTTCCATTCCTCAAATTTTTTTGATCTAATGTAAAAAATCATTAATTTTAGTATTCACTTGCTCAAATATTTGGGCCAAAAACTAGAGGCAACAAAGAGAAAACAACGTTAGGTCTGGCAATCAAGATATATAGACTTATGATTATAAGCTGTGAGAATGGCTTGTGTTTGGTTCTCTGTAGCTTTCTGGTCTCTGCACTCCAAAGGCAAGATCTCTAACCAACCCCAAACCAATGTGTACAAAGCGACTTACCAGAGGATAATCATTCTGTCCTATTCACTCAACTGATAGGTCTGATTCCCTTGCAGGTAGAACAGATCCCATCCCTATCGTTGTCAAATATGATGTCATGGGCATGGGACGAATGGAAATGGAGGTAAGTGGCCCCTGCAACGTACATTTTGTATCAGGCAAGATTAAGATCTGTACATATGTTTTAAAATCATAAAACATTGTATCTAATTGTTTCTCGAACTGATATGCTTTTGGAGTACAGTTTTCATCATCCAACCCCAAGAATTATGAATGTTATAATCCAAAGCACATAGAGGGCATCAGTGGGGAAGGATCTTTTGGTCAAGGAAATAATAGTGCTTCAATATAATATAAATAAATATAGAATAAGCTTCAATTAGTGGTTGGTTTTTGTTTTTGTTTTTTTGCCAAGAACAAATTTGCTCAGCTCATTACTATCAAGGCACACTCAGAAGTAATATATGTAACTTAATGCCTGAAGAATGCAGCAGGTTTTATTTATCAGATACACTGGAACAGTACTTTCTGTTTTTCAGATATGGAACCAGATATCATAGTATAAGGTCAGAAAAGAGTTATTCTGATTTCCACACAAAGAATCTCTGTCTTTAGCCAACCATCAGAGATTTGGCACAGTCTGTAATAGATGCACATTTTAAAGAATCTACTAAATTACTTGTAACATAAATCATCTGAAAATTGGAGCTCCTATATCCATAGATAATGGTAGAGCTTTTTAAATAGACTGCAAAACATTTGGAAGAACATTTCATGAAAGAAGAGCCTCTGAATTACTGCTCAAAAGATTGCGTTCTCTGTAAGGGTTCATGTCACCTGTGCAAAGACTTCTTCATGGTATCTCAATGCAGGTAGTGACTGTTCAAAGTTACAACGGCACTGAAAAAACTGACTTATGAACGTTTTTCACACTTATGACCATTGCAGAATCCTCATGATCATGTGATGAAATTTCAGATGCTTAGCAGCTGGTTCATATTTATGATGGTTGCAAAGTCTGGGGGTCATGTGATCAATTTTTGGACTTTCTGACAAGCAAAGTCAATGGAAAAGCAGATTCACTTAACAACGGTGTAACTAACTTAATACCAATGATTCACTTAACAGCTATGGCAAGAAAGATTGTAAAATGGGGCTACACTCACTTAACATGTCTCACTTAGCAACATAAATTTTGGGGTCAGTTCTGGTCGTGAATTGAGGACTACCTGCATGTTTGTATATGTGCATGAAGCACCCCAAGAAATCCATGATGAGCTAGATAGTGTAGATATGCTGTTGAAATGGCTACAGAGGGTCTTTGGGAGAACATGGAATTTTGACACTTCAACTCCTTTCTGAATAATTTGTTCAGCACTATTTTTTTAAAAAATACAGAGAAATGCTTAAGGAGGGCACAAGAAGTTTATCAAATCACAAGATTGTTTTCTTAAAACATAAGTTGATTGAAGTTGTTGGTAAATTTTAAAAAAGATTGGGTAGAATACAATGGTGATGGTGGTTTTGGAGTCTACTCCTTCTGCCTATGCTTTCTGCTGTTGCACAGGCCTTGAAAATATATTTCAGTATGAGAGAAAGGAATTTTTTCATGTAGTCATAGGAAATAAAAATGAGACTATATTTTTAATTGGCAGTGAGTGGGTATGTACTTTGCACAATTTTTCTTTGGGGGGCAAAGTAGATTTGTACTACAAAAAAAGTTGGTCTTTTTGGGCTCCAAAATAGATCAGATTTTCTTGAAATAGAATGTCTCCCCAAGAGATTTTTAGCATGAGTAGTTTAGTACATTACACTTTTTTATTTATCTTGCAGACGAAGTAGACTGTTTGAGATAATAAGATATGTTATTATTTATTAATATTTCCTGCTCACTGAGTTTTAATGCCCAACTACTTGTCTCTGCTTTGACAGCTTGATTATGCTGAAGATGCTACAGAAAGGAGGCGGGTCTTGGAAGTGGAGAAGGAAGATACTGAAGAACTCAGGCAAAAATACAAGGTACTTTCTGCTGAACTAATTAAAGAATCATGGAGAATTTTCTGTTGCATGGTAGTTTATTCTTATCTAAAGCATCTCAGTGTAGAATCATTTAATATCTGTAAGATACATATTTTATAAGCCAGGTTTGCCTAAGAAAGATTCTGTGATATGACAAGATGCCTGTACCACCACCTAATGTAGGAATAGGCAAATTTGCAACATGGGATATATCATTTTAATTTTGGTTGGTTGATAACTTTGTGACATTATCAAAAGGATGGATATAATATCTTGAAGGGGGTTGCCATAGTGTTTTATTTTTAGATGTGTTCAGGTCTAATAGAAATCATTTACACATTTTGTCATTGATGTTTTCCTTCCCAAATAGTTTGAAATTGTACCTTTGGTAGTCTGATGCCAGATTTTGACCGCATGATTTCTGGGGGGGGGGGGGGGAGTTCTTTTATGTAGGAAGCAAAAGAGAAAGTAAGAAATCACATTGCATTGAAATCAAATTACTCTTTGTTTGTATACATCTTCTTTTGGGACATTTTTTGTACTCTAGCGAATCTCAAGTGACATTCCTTTGAATCTTCTAAAAAGCATCTTATCTACTTACTTTCTTCTCCATCCTCATCTGAATAAGTCTCACTGGTAATAAAAATCTACTGTATTTTCCTCTCTTCAAAATGCTTTCTTTGTTGATGACCTATTATAGTCATCTGAACTACTCTGTAGTTCTCTGTAAGTACTCTGAACTAGTATCAAATAATTTTAAGTGTTTAATGTTTGTTATCTCAGCAGTGAGTTAAGTAGACTGGTAACTGGGAATTACACTTAATATTTTTGTGTAAGTAGTAATCTTTAGTGGGTGAGATTAATGAAATAAAGTGAGAGGTCAAACCATACTTCTTAAGACCTACAAAACACTTTTTTAATAAATTCTTTCTTGAAACAATGAGAAATTGCTTCATCAATTTTCTGTAATTGCACCACTGAACTTTGAAAATATGGTAAAAATTATTCAAGAGGTACAAAAATGACTGCAGAGCTGAGGCCCTGTACCAGGAGGCTAAATGATGTAATGAAAGCCTTCCATGGACATTTTTGTTTGATGCTAGTTTCTTAGGGTTTAAGGCTTATTCCTTTGCTATTGCAGGATTATGTGGACAAAGAAAAGGCAATTGCCAAGGCACTTGAAGATCTTCGAGCCAATTTTTACTGTGAGCTATGTGATAAGCAGTATCAGAAACACCAGGAGTTTGACAACCACATAAATTCCTACGACCATGCTCACAAACAGGTAAAAAGCAGGTTTTTTTCTTTACATTATTTGTGCTGTGTTAATGTCAATTTCTGACACTGTAATAACTTCCTTCAATCTGCTTAATGTTTGTCTTCTTCCTTTAACATTCCCACTTCTAGCAACTACATCTTGATGTTATAAGATCCCTTTTATATCTTAACCAAAACATCAAGGGTGACAGTTTTATCTTAGCTCAGTAAGTCAAAGCAGCATCTGTTTTTGTTTTTTCTTTAAGAGGAAGTTCTTTTGTTGACTAGAAAATTGAAATTGGGTTCCCAACTTTTGTTTTGGGATGTTTTTCTGAGTTACCCACAGAGAAAGGTGCTAGAACCTCAAATGCTGATTACTTGCAGCCTGATGTTTAGGAATATGTTGTAGTTTCTGAGCAGGTTAGAATTGGTGAGGTAGTTTATGCTTTGGTCTCATCCTGAAATATGCACTGGGGTTACCCATACAAAATACCCAAAAGTTGCAGTTGGTGCCAGCAA